>PNEQ01028071.1:0-22913 GCA_003012365.1 Medauroidea extradentata
GTGAGGGGCAAGCAGCGGGATAGTAGTGACGGGCGAGCAGCGGCATAGAAGTGAGGGGCAAGCAGCGGGATAGTAGTGACGGGCGAGCAGCGGCATAGAAGTGAGGGGCAAGCAGCGGGATAGTAGTGACGGGAGGAACCGCATGGCGGGAGATGGCAGATCAATGACGCGCGTGTCCTGCATGCGAGCACAGGTATGCGCGTGTGGACGCCGCAGGAGTCGGTAATAAGCGACCATTGTATGCTAATGTCGGCCGTCGCCGCCGTCGCCGCGTGTGAGCGTGCGGTATGAATAATCTATTATGACTTTTGTTACTTCTCTCAAGGACAAGCCGAGAGGAGGGGTCCCCTGTATCGCACGTCGACGGCCATATTGAGAGAGCATGTCGCCTCCTCTGTGCACTGCTAGAGGGGGCGTGGCTGGCTGAAAACTGCTTTGATTTGAACCCCTAACTGGTTGAAAGGTGTTTCAAAATTGAGACACATGAAACAATTACAAATTACCACAAAACAATACTTTTATTTGTGAGTGACAGTTCTGACATAACTCATTACGTAGACAAATATATCTGTATTTATCAAAAAATGAACTTTCAATATCAACATTGAATACTAACATATAACACAATTTTCAAAGAATCAATTTTAACAATAGATACACGCAAATCGTATTTGCATACAAAATGATTGAGTTTGGGGTCTCTCCCAAACAAGCAATACAATTTTCAAATTACGCATTTTAACAGGTGAATTACGCAAATTGTAATCGTGTACAAAATGATAATTGAGTAAGTTCTCTCCATAACATACTAAACAATTTTCAAAGGTCATTAAAGACTTAATATGAAATTATGTATCACGTCCGCGGGCTCCATCAGTCCCCAATTTTACAGGAGCACGCGTAATTACACCATAATATGAGATCAAGTCCGCCACCGAACAGAAACAGAAAAAGACAAGAGGGTAGAGAAGGACTGGACACATGCTAGCTACAACGACTCACCTGGCCAGGGCTCGTCCCTGCGCATGCGCCAGTGGAGAGGGAAAAAGAGGAGAGGGAAGCCACAGAGGTAGGAACAAAATAGAACTATTACAAGGAGAACCTACAATAATTACACCTCGAGTTGACGACAAGTCCAAGTTGTCGCCGCTGCGCGCCACCATCGCCCTCTCCAACAGGCACCACCAGTGCGGATTCCTGGCGCGCTCCAGCGAGTCGAATGGGAACTAGCTTCTGTCTCTAGTTCATTGCCGTTTCTCAATCTCAGCCTATGCCCAATAGCAATGTAGTTAACACTATGGTTAGAGATATTGAAATATCGTAGTAATCTTTCGGTCCACTTATTTTGCATTGCAGTATAGCGGACTGCATCGTATGTCTTGGATGATGGTTGTGTAGTAGGCCAAGCTCTCTTGTTCCTACTGTTCTCGCGATAAATATATATTTTTTTAAAAAAGTAAACGAGTAGACACAAAAAATGTATTTAAAATAGTTTTTTGCCGTGATAGCTAATTTTTCCTAAACAAGAAAGTATACGGTTTCGATTACAAAGTCAGTTAAACAGAATTTCTTTAATTTCATATTTTTCTCAAGCCTTAGTATTTACTTCCTTGAAGAAAATCAGCTAACATGGAGAATATGATTTGAAACAAAACTGCTAAACAAATTTTTATATGTCCTTTCGTTTAGGTGTAACCATTTAATATCGCTAAAAATATATATATACTACAGAGCATGGCCTTAAAAGTTAGTGGAACGTTTTTTTTTTTTTTTTTGCGGCACAGAAACGGGGAAGGCGATAAGTCGAATACAACCCGTGCGTCAAGCACCTCATCAGGCGCAGAGGACTAAACTAGCGTGCAATGTTTACGTAGTAACTGTTTTTCAACGGGACTTCAAGCGATGACCCTATAATTTTATTTGTGGAAAGTATGTGGTAAAGTCGAATGCAGGTTTCTATGATTTTGTTTAACGATTACGGTTTATATTTTCTCTGCTACAGCAACGTGGAAAATTTATTTTTAGCACTTTTGAGGACCTTGATAACCATGTTTTTAATTATCGGACTGTATTTGTTAAATCATAGGGACTTCATTTGAAGTGTGTTTTCCTTTCGTAGATAAAGGCATTAGAAACGTTTTTAGTAACTATACATGAAAAACGACTTAACGCACCACTCTGCAGCACATCTCACGCGCCAGGTCCTCTAACTCTTAAGGCGAGCAGTTAGCAAGACGTTTTCCGTAAAATCATTATTTGCACATATACCTGCATCTCCGTAAATATGTGTTCTGGAAAACTGTCATTTTCCACGAAATTCAAGAAGTTTTTATCTATAGATGCAACGTTTTAATTTAGTCCTATCGTTTGAGCCAAGAACTTTTCTCGAAAAAAATTTGCCGCAGTTTATTTTAGTGCCTTACATGCACACCTGCAATTCTGCTTCATAGTTAGTTATTGGTAGGGCCCTGGAAATTCGCGTTTTCTTTCCGACACAAGCTAGAATTGCAGCAACTGCACGTTCGTGTCACTTTCACAATTGGCCCTTGACTTATTTGACACCTTCTGGAAGCCGCTGAGCCAATAACAAAAGTGTAACTAATCACATGCTCATTTTACCTGGAAGCGAGCAGCTAATGAGCAGCTGCTGTCTGCTTGAGAAAACATACATTCTTGGAGGCTAGCCTACTGGTCGGCGAACCCGCGAATTTTTCCGGGTTCTACGACAGGAATTTTTGGTGAAAAGATTTTTCCCCACTTTGTTTTAGTGTCTTACGTGCACACCTACAGCTCAACATCATGGCTATTGATTAGAGTCTTTTGTGCAGAGTTGTTTTTCTTTTGACTGTGCCAATCAGTACACGGATAACTGCCACACATCACGTCTGTGATTTGCGGGTTTAACCTCCAGACGCTGGGTGTTACGGCATCCAATCACTGACCACTAAACGGAGCCGTAGGTGCACACGTTAGGCACTGAAACAAGGTTCTGCAAAAATCTTTTCACCAAAAACTACCGGGCCCTAGATATGTTCCTGGTAAACTGCTTGACATAAATGATAATGGCGTCTTCAGTTAATTTGTCAGGCAGAATCATTGCAAGAGAATTATAGGTTTAGGCCTACTTTCATGAATTCTCTTGCACTGATTCTTCATGACCTATTAACGAAATATTACATTATTATTTAAGTCAAGCAGTTTACCAAAAATATATCCTATGTTTTATCGAAGAGAAAATTTTAATAATACAATTTGAATAAACGTTATGGCTGAAAAGCATAAAATACAATAAAATTGTCTAACAGTCCCCCTAAACTCTCAGGTGTCTTGGGGTTATACCAACAAATCACAGACGCGTAGTGTGGCAATGGCCTTATTCTTATTGGAGCAATCTGTTAAGGTGGCTGCCTAGTGAAGGCTATGTGGACTTTGCTACATATCTTGAGAAACAACCGCGCGAAAACGCTGATTTTAGCGAAGTTTAAAGGCTATAAAATAATTCTTACGATGTGCGTGGTGTCTTGAAAGTCACATTCACAAGTAGTCTGAAGTGTGTTTTCTTTTCGTAGGTAAGCATTGTGGAAGCACGTTTACTGGTCTCTGAGAAAAAACGTGACTTCGAACATGCTACATGCAGTTCGAGTGCCAGCCAGGCGGCCGCCTTAAGGACGTTTGACCTGTAAAAATTAAAAATTTTATATTTGTGCCAAACACTGGTCAACTTTTATACATCAGATGACATGTAATTTACCCCAATTAAAAAAAATTAGGTCCCATAGTTTTAGCATAATCACCTATCAAAGTTGCAAAATGGCAGTTGCGGTGTAGCCAAAATAATAAAAAATTATTATTTCGCAGAAACAAGATTATTCATATTAATTCTTAATGATGTGAGCTACTTCAAGACACTTTTGTGAACACAAAGCGATACGTTTTTGTATTTTTAAAAAATTGATGAATATCAGTAAATTTTTGCATAACTTTGACTTTTGGCTACTACTGAAATTTTCAAAACTAACTTTTGTCAACCATGTCAAAAAATGCATTGATACACTGACTATCAGTTACTGTAATGTTGAATTTATTATTTAATTACTTTTTCTGATTTTGGCTACACCGCAATGGCCATTTTGTGACCTTGATGAGTGATTATGCGAAAACTACGGGGCCTTTTTTTTTATTTTGGGAAATGACGTGTTATCTGATGTGCAAAAGTTGGAACATTGTTTGGCACAAATATAAAAAAATTAAATTTTACGGGTCGAACGCCCTTAAGAGACATCACTTCACAAAGACACGTTGCCAATGACCATGAAGCGAAGCTGCAGATGTGCACGTAAGGCAGAGAAACAAACTGGGGCTAAATTCTTTTCGCGAAAAGTTCATGACCCTGCCTGTCATATGTAGTTATAGAGATATAACATGTGGACGTGGCTAGACGTGGTATTTTTAAGTCTTCGGCGCTCATTTTCCTGATAGTTATGGAGGAACTGTTGGCAGAAACGGCCAACGTTCGCTAGTATGCTGGTCTACTTTTGCTGGAATGGTTGTTAATCAGGCCTAATCAGTAAATATGTTTGTAGTTATACTGAAATAATTTTAATGTGGGCAGCTTAGTTTAAAAAGACTGACATATTTCAGTAGACGGTCCACAAGCAGACTTAGCAAACTAATCCACAATCATATGACTATAATAAGAAAGATTGTGGTACACTTGTGGTTAATGTGTGGGTGATTTAATTATGTATCATGCATGCCACATGTGGCCACGGATGCATTCCGAATGCTTACTGCATGTGGGCTGCTTATCACAATCAGATTTGCACACGTTGGCCAGTTGATGTTTGCTATTTGGGAAAGCACATAACGGAATCTGTAGTTCAATAATTTGGCTTACGACATGTGCAATAATATCACATAGTTGCAGATATAATGTGCGGGTTATTGGACTACAACAAGCTAGGTCGAGACCTGGAAGCATGCGTGCTCTAAGGCTGACTCTTGCTGTTTCAGTAATTGCAGTATAGTCTCTAGGCGCGAGGCGCTCAACTAGCGTCTTATCTTCCTCGTAAGGACTTCTTAAAGACATTCAAGACGAAAAAATACATAATTTTATATTTTATGAAACAATGCCAGTTTTGGAGACCCTCTTACAAAAATAATTAGCTAAACCAGTTTTCCCAAAATGGCATTTCAAAGTCAAAATGTACAAGTTTCTAGTTCATACGCCCTCGAAAACCAATCAACAAAATGATACGAAATAATTCACAGTGAAAACACGTGTCACGGGCTATGGCTTTACGTATATAAAAACCCATCCAAACAATGTCTTCTATTTTTAAAAAAATTTTGGAATATGGAATTTTTTTTTAAAATAATGAAAATATTTTGTCTTCAGAACGTCTTTTCTCTGTACTAGTATATGAAATTATAAAAGTGTATAATTTCATAAATTTTATTATTATTGCTACCTATGGTACAAAGAAGGTGGAAGACTCACACACACAGTAAAAAATTTCGTACTTTTACAATAAATACATGTAAGCAAATGCCAAAACCTATATGAGTTTAAGCAATACATCAATAATGTCGCAGTTCATTAAAATGGTGTAAATTTTGCGAATACCTGTGGTGACTAGTGGAATATATTTGTATGAGTAGAGTATCTGATTAGAAACAAAATAACCTTCTTGGATATTGGTTCCCAAAAAAAATTTTGTGACACTTCAAACAATTGTAGTAAAATGAAAAATTGTAAAGTGTACAATAATACGTGCAATTATTATTTGTAAATGTACAAACATGTTTGTGAATGTACATATATTTGTAAATATACAACCATTCCCTGTATAACTTGCAAAATTTTTGTAAACTTACAAAAAGATTCTTTGGAAACTAGTTTCTAAAGAATTTACTTTAACCGTACGAAATATTTTTTACTGTGCAGTGAATCATTTTGCAAGTTAACTTTGTGATATAATCCTTAATGTACTTTCGAACAAGGAGATGAAGTTTTTGTTTATAATGTTGGGTGTGAATACCGAAATAGATTCTGCACAGTGGCGAATATTCTTTTAAAGCTAGGTTTTTGATGATTACTTACTAAGATTCATTTGCAATTGAAGTGTGATGTTATAGTATGCATTCCACTGTAGAGATTCAGCTGCGAAAACTTGATGCATAAACTTCTTCAGATAGTTTATGGACTTGCAGAGCTGCTAAACAAAACCAAGGCCTGACAATGTGACATTATTCGTTTCTATTAAGTATGATCAATATGCGACTGTGCGAGTCAAAGGAGATTTCGAAGGTATGTGTTTATGAATTCACTGATATTTTCTTTCATTTCAAATATTACTCTGGCATCATGTTCAGTATTGTTATAAAGACGTATAGGCTGTTCACCATAAACTGAGCACTCAGCAGAACTTGTAATTAATTAAAAATATGTTTTATATGGCCAATATATGTTAACTTTTGAGTGTACTCAAACATTTACATTGGTTTTTAGTTACAACGAAGTATTCATATTAAAAATAGTAAAGATGGCTGCGAAACGGCTGAAAGAAAACTTTGTGCAGTGCTCACTTTATCGTGAATGGCGTATACACACCTTTCTTTCAGGAGAATGACAACAACTTCAAAGTGTAAAGAAAACTGTGAGCTACCCAAGCAATGATGTGAAGTATCTGTACAATAATTCAGAAATATTTTGTAGAATAAATGAGATGTTCTTCGATAGCAGTCATTCCTCTAGACTATCACATGTATTCATGATAATTCGTCATAATTTTAAAGGGTCGTTGCAATATTTTGCTTGAAGATGTAATTCAACAATATTTAATTTCTTATTTATTATGCAAACATCGCTATCACTAAAGATTATTCTATATTTAAAAACATGACTTTTGTTGCACAAAACCACATATGTCTTGTGCAGCTTCCTCAAAAAATACATATAAAACTGGTAAGTCATTCATATAATCAACAGAAACTTAAATTTACGTATCACACATCCATAAATCCTAGTTTTAGTAGTATTTATTCATACATGTTGTGTATAAAAACATCTAATAAGGCTGTCACTGGAGGTGTAACATGGTTACGAAAGTTTTCTTGCACTCCTGTAAAATTTACTGAAGCAGGCTTACGAGGTTCCATAAAAAAAAAGCCAACGATCAACATAATTTGTAAGTTTTAAGCTTAATTTTATAGACACCATGAATGATTTCGCACGATTTTAGTATTAATATGTCCACATAATATATTACGCTGATGTGAGTGAGTACAAACAAATAGTACCGTCATCATACAAAAATCAAATATTAACACTTTAAAAATTTGATTTATTTTTGTACACCTAACAAAGTTTAAACGTTATTATGTTTGTTTTTTTTATTTGTGGTTAGTTACTATTTTTTCCCCCTAGAAAAATATGTATGGGCAAAATAATGTTCAATAAATTGCAGGCTGTATTGCTCTGTTTCTTACGCCTTATTTAGAGCCGCAAATATTTGTCCGTTGGCTGCTGTCGCAGATTATGTCTATATAGACCTAAAATGCAGGTAGCATGTCATTCGCCCCGTGTTTTCTGGTTGGCATATCATTCTTCCGTAGCAATTCAGCACATGTCTAAGAAACCATGATCCAAACGGAAAGGAAGAATAAATACACACTTGCGTGATTGAATTTGATTTGATTCTGATACTTATTCGTGAAAATGTTGTCTCTCTATCAGTGTACTTTCTCATATCGATCTGCAACACCTGATCTATGCTCGTTTTCAGCTTCTGCGTTATTCATTGTCTTAGTCAGAATTTGATACGGAATACGACAAAGCTTTTGCAAACACATTAGGTTAAACATGCATTTGATTAACGAAATATACGTTATTAACAATGCACTAACGCGTATATACTACGCAATAATATGCATAGAGTTTGTTTTCGCAATAAAACGAACTTTTCTCATATATATTTAAGTGTTAAGGCTTCTGTCTACCTCGGAGCGCGGCGGGAGCAAGGACAGGGTTTTACATGTTAAACTAAATTCCGTGTAGCTCTGCCACCCTTTGAGATATCGCTTTCAGATAGAAACCATTTTCTGCATTGATAAGAGGAGAATACTGCTACGTAAACGAAAATGTGAAAATAATTTTATGAATACAGGGTTTCGAGTGTTTAATCGGCACGAAAACACTTATTTACTCGTAGTTTTCAGGGTATTGATATAACTTGCTAAAAGATTCCGTAGCAGTATGGGCCGTATCGTACTGAACAAAAAAGTCAGTGGTGGCATATATGTAGGTTTGAAAGTGACTGAGATATTTAGGAATATAATTTAACCTGCAACGCACTATCCTTGCTGCCGCCGGAGCTCTGAGGTAGGCAGAGTCCTTAAAGGAATTTTTTCCAGGTGACTTTTAATATAATAAAGCCATCTACACGCATACATACATACTTACACCACACATAGCCTACACATACACACACATACACAAGATGTGCAGTAACGAACTTATAATAACCACACCACGCGAATCCTGGACTGAACTGGTGACTAAAATGTTAGTGGTGACATGTTGTACGACGTTTTACACCGCACAAAGAATGTCCTCTCTTGCGCTGCACGACCAGGTATTATTTTATACGCCGTTCACGATAAAGTGAGCACTGCACAAACTTTTCTTTCAGCCGTTTCGCAGCCATCTTTACTATTTTTAATATGAATACTTCGTTGTAACTAAAAACCAGTGTAAATGCTTGAGTACACTCAAAAGTTAACATATATTGGCCACATAAAACATAGTTTTAATTAATTACAAGTTATGCTGAGTGCTCAGTTTATGGTGAACAGCCTATACGCATGTTACTTCGAGTAAACGTCTAATAATGTTTGTACTGCTCGGAATTTGAACCTGCACCCATAATATGCGTTAGAATAGTATGAGTAAGACAAGTAAGGTATCTGTGAAGCGCAAGAGGGGACTAACTACTGTACTATGTTGTCACATAGTGTATATAAAATGACACCGTACTACATTTTGTCACAAATATTTTCGTCTCCAATTTACTACATAAGGTAACTGTACCGAACATGGCCCGCTTAATGTTCAACAATCATGTGTACCTAAGTCATTAATTATATTACTAATATAACACATGGATGATGTAAGACAGATATTTATGGATGGTGTTTGTTCATACTGGAGACTAGTGCATATCGATCCCACATTGATCTCGGCATTACCACACAATGGCGACTAGTGGACCGTATTGAGAACTGGGCCGTATTCGGTACAAGTACCTTATTTAGCTCAGAATTCGCGTGGTTTGCTTAAAAGGGGGATTGATCCCTGTCAGATCGGTTTTACGGTTTTTCTTATAAATCAAGGAATAGACACATTGTTTTATTTTTTTCACACTGACAAGGCATAGTTTATTGTTTCATTCACTTTTTGGAATCCATATGGCATTGTTTCTGTTAATGTTGCGGCCTCTGTAGTCGCTCCCGCAAATAAATCAATTTTTCCTTTTCAGCTGTTTCCCGTTGCAAAATAATGAATATGTTATGGTTCCAGCAATTACAGAAAATCGATTATGTTTGTATTTATGCCTTGTCGTGGCAACAATTTTGATACATCGACTGGAACAGAAGTTATCAAGAGGAAACAGATAAATGCAAGGTGGTAGGGATCAATAATACCCCTTAATATGCGTTTGTGTCTGGACAGTGTTTGTGAGTGTGTGTGTGTTTGTAAATATATATATATATATATATATATATATATATATATATATATATATATATATACATATATACGTACATACATACATATATAACCATCCTGAAGAGTGAAAACGTTAGGCATGCACTGAAAACTAGCTACTACACCACAACGCGGCCGAGAAAAAACGACCAGTGAGAATGAAGAGCTGCACATTAAATGCCAAGGTCATTGGAGAGAGGGGAGACTTCTCTTAACACTCATTTCCCCTCTTGTTAACGTAATGAGTAGTTGAATGCATGGTGGGTCGTGTCTCGGAAACAAGTCGCTACTTAGCGACACGCATGCGCCTGTCAGACGCGGCTACATGTCAGAATTCAGACATGTTGCCTGGCCGGGGGGAGGGGGCACGTGACGTCGGAATGCCACTTGACAATTTAACAAAACACTCTAGAAACCCACTCTCCTACCACTGCAGACCTCCCAGGTAATTGTTTGCACATGCTGCATAATGTATTCTGTTCAGATTTTTACTGGCTTTATGCTAGTAGTGGTCGTATGTATATTCTAGTAAGATTCGGAGCAAGATAGGTCTAAAGGGCAATTGTTTAACATGACCACACCTCTTGGAGGAGGGAGTAACATTTAAATTAATTCGAATGTCGTTTATGTATTTGTAATCTCACTCTTCTCCTATCCCACCCTTACCACCTATATTACCAAACCTGGATAGGTATTCGCTATTATGGTACGTCTATTTTTCAGAGATAGATGTAAGATACAGTCTGATTGGCCATAAGGAACGTGAAGAGAGCGTACGACAAATCAGAAAGCGAAGCGTCTGGGTGAGTGAGAGACTTTTGGTCAGCGCTAAACATCGTGGTCTTTAGCGCTTGTGAGGGTGGCATGAGGTGAGAATGGAGCAGCGCCGGAATTAAAGGGCGGGGAGAAACTGGAGATCCTCGAGAAAACCCGCCGACCAACGGCATTGTCCGGTACGATTACCACATGCAAAAATCCCGGGATCGACCCCGCCGGGAATCGAACACCGATCGCCTTGGCGGGAGGCGAATGGTCTGACCACTCGGCCACCGTGGACCCTAAGGACCTCTGGGACTGTGATTTGCTGAGGAATGGATTTTGACTCATTTTTGATACATAACGCAGCTATTCGACTTTCGTGGAAAAACGTTTCAAAAAATTCAATATCTGCTTCCATACCAGCAATAACACCGCCCTCTGCACAATCGTCAGATATTTTCACACACAAAACACTGTATTAGTTCACGTATTCTCGAAGTTACCAAAAGGCTTCAATCATTCCAAACAGCAATCACAGAAATTTTTAGTTCCGCACAATAAATCTCTATTTTATGGTTTAAAATGTTATGTACGATTAATTATAACTTTTAATTGTTAGATAACTGTTCATTCTCTTTAAACTGAATACTGTTTTGATATGTTTAAGAATTCGAGAGTAAAAAAATTAATTTATGATTAACTGACATTATTAGTTAGTGCACACGAATTACCGCAGTCGAGTATGTAAGAAGTCAGTCGAACACCAGTGAAGGTATATACAAAAATTAACCCCAAATTTTTAAGAAAGCAAAATTCTCCAAACCAACCAAAGACATAAAAACTTACATTAACCACACCGCTGCCTCACTTTTTCCCTCCAACCGCAAAATCTCTGTCCTTTCTTTAACTTCTCCCTTCAGTACTGTTTATTTTTAGTATGTGTAAAACAGACCAAACAGTACAATTTTTCATGCAAAAATTACAAACAGTTTCTTTGCACTTACACAAACAGTTGTAAAAGTACAAGGCATTTCATTGTAAAATTGTTTGCTGAATAGTCACAAGGATTTCGTAAACAATAAACATTCGAAAAAAAAAAAATTTTTGCAGCCAACCAAAACGACAGGTTTGTCGGAAATTATTAAATTATTTACTAGGCACAGCTTCTGGTGTGGATGTCGCTGGAGAAAAAATATATAGACCTACATAAAAATAATGGAGAATTACTAAGTTAAGAAAGTTACATAAGTGAACAGTACTTGAATATAACAATTTAAATAGAGCATGCTATATAATAATTTTAATAGTCTAGCGCTAAAGTGAGCGGTCAAAAAGTGCGTGGTCACAAAGCGTAAGGATGCAGCTTGGTATATTGGTGCAATTATTTATATTTTTTTTTCAATAAAATTACTCGCAAAACTTATTTACGTAACATACATTGTTACAAATAAATTCATTGTAATAATCATAACAAAATAAAAATAATAAAATGTCATTCTCTCATTGTAAGTACAAATACAAGGTTATAATTTGCAATGTTACAATTATAATGTTCTATATTTTTACAAGACCAACCTTTGTAGCTATACGACGATTTTTTTTAAAAATTGCTTCTAAGGATTTTCCAAATAAAATCACAAAAAAGTGTCTAGTGTTGCATATTGTAGGGAGGTGTCATTGTGACCACCTTGTGTCGACACAAAAAAAAAATGTTAGCTATGAGTCAGCAAAATTATTCGGTTGTAAACACAAAATAATTTCAGTGACCACAATACTTTAATAGTGATGACCACTCCAACTAAATAGTTATTTTTCTACGGATCTTTGGTCTTTAAGGCCTCGCTCTTTAGTTTTGCAGTGGTTTCGAGAATATTTTTTAAACGCAAACTAATACATGTATCAAAAATTCATTCTTATAATTGTAACACTTACGTATCATCGTTTCTATCTGAATTTTTCTGTCGCAACACACCAAACGGTTTTTTAGATTTTCGCCCCTGAAATATCACATATTTTGTTGTCAAAATAAGAAAAATCAAGAAAAATTATTTTTTGCTAGCAAACGGTACAGTATTTTAAAAAACGCTCTGTCAAAATTGTGTATCGTATAACTGTTGGCAGTCTAAAATTTTTTCAAAGAATTTGTTTCAAAATTGTTTTAGTTATTTGCAATTGTTTGAAATAAATGAAAGATCATGGCCTTAAGGCGCCCGCCTACCGGCGGTGTGTTTGTGTGAGTGAGGCACGGCACCAAGGGCAATGTTGACCGGCTCATCTGGTGCGGTATCGCCTCTATCGCAAGACACTAAAACTGCGTGCAGTGGTATCGTAGTCACAGGTAAACAAACTTTACTTGGGTTACCTTTCGTAAAACGGAAGCTGAAATGTCGTCTTGTCGTGAGCTTGTGTAAACGCCTGTTGTAGTAGTTGCCCTCAGAACCGTCAAAACGTACTGTAGTCATACAAAACACAGTATAGGGAAACTAGCGTGAGGACTGATAGAAGGCGGGCTGGTAGGTCACGTGACCCGGACAAGTGCCGCGGGCACTCGACCCCGCGCCGTGTGGACAGGTTCGACCACTAGTCTGGCCTCGCCCAGGGCCGCTAGTGCGCGCTAACGCCGAGGTCAACGACCTCTGTCTTCCCTGGCAGGAGTGCCAGGCCTCCAATAACGTCAGCTCATGGGAGGCGGTTGGGGTTCAAACCTCTTCTGAAATATCTGTTTCTGCGTTTAGGTATTATATTTTGCATTGCTGTAGCCTATAATGTTACAGAGATGATGGTATATCGCTAAAATATTTTTGCAGCACTTTGCTTCAGTGCCTTACGTGCGCACCTGCATCTCTGCTATGTGGTCAGTGATTGGATGCCGTAACACCCAGCGTGTGGAGGTTAAACCCGCAAATCACAGACGTGATGTGTCGCAGTTATCCGTGTACTGATTGGCACAGTCAAATGAATAACAACTCTGCACGAAAAAACACTGTCAATAACCTTGAAGTTGAGCTGCAGGTGTGTACGTAAGGCACTGAAAGAAAGTAGGGCAAAAATCTTTTCACCAAAAATTTCCGTCCCTAGTGATATATGTCTAACACACGTAGCTGCCAATAACAAGCATGACATATTACTAGGGCCACGATTATGTCGCGAAAAGATTTTTGCCCCACTTTGTTTCAGTGACTCACGTGCACATCGGCAGTTCTGTTTCAAGGTTATTGGCAGCGTGTCTATGTTCAGACACGTTTCTCAATTGACTGCACCAATCAGAATAACATTATTGTGAGTCTGTACGTCTATAATTTGCCAAGGCCAGTGAGAGTAAAATCATCCAACCACAGACCATGTAGCAGAGCTGCAAGTGTGCACGTGACGCATCGAAACCAAATGTTGCAAAAATCTTTTCGCCATAAAATCGTGGCTCTACATATTACAATATAGGGATTCTTATTGACTCAGTCAAATAGGGCAACAGCTCTACGTACAAGCGAAAGCTAGTAATGTTTTGGTAAAACGTAGCCTATGTTGAAACCGAGCAGAGAGTCCCGCGTTAAATCACCATCTCTAATAATTAATAATATGTTACAATAGCACATAATATTAATAAATTATGTTCATATGTCACTCAAGAACGTCTAACACAGACAACAATGTAACATACATTTACGATGAGAGAAGGATCGGCGAGAAACCCTTATCTTCAGTTAATTACTGCAAACAGCTAATACAATACTGTTTAGTCCATACTGACGTTAACTTAATTAAATATTGGTTAAATCCAACAGTAATATAAATTGGTAAATACATAATTGGAACTGTTATAGGCAGGGACACCTGATTTTCGACAAACCATTTCTGCTTTTGTTAGTGGCCGGATGCCTTTGTTGAGACGCTTCTTGTTTCACTGAGCCGCAGTCAAGAATATGAATAAGGTTTACCGCGATTGACACACGTCACACAATAACAGGAACTGAGACAGGAATCGGCCATGGCCTATGTTATGGAATGATGTAACATGAGCCGGGAATCGAATTCAGATTCTCCCGAAAGCGAGTCAACGCGTTACCTCGGCGCGACCTGTAGGCCCTAATTCGCAAGCGGAACCCCAAGACGTGCGGAAGTTTTAAGTGATTAAAACATTGACGTGGACTCACATAAAAGTGTTTTAAAATAGCTACTAAAATAGTTACTATTAGTTTCTCTTGAAAATTATGTACCTTTGACGTAAGTTACTTATGTTAAATTAAGTAATTTTTAATGAAACAATTTCCATAGTGTTGTGGTACAGTCAGAACATTATTAACCATACTGAAAGATAAAACATTCATTCCGTACAAAGGTGTAGCATTATATATATACACATCAGACATGCGATATATCGTGGAGAAGTGAAGAAAAATGTGTTGTCTAAGAAACCGTAAACCGTTGTCATATGCGAGGTTGAAAATATGAACTAAGTGAGAGGTTGCGAAGACTTGCGTGTGGGAAGGAAGGATGTATTAAATAATCAGTAATACCTGGGTGAGGCACAGTATTTCCAGGAACGTAACCACCCAAGGGTACATTCACAGCGACCAGCTCCGAGAAGGTATGCGACGTGTGTCACGAATCTAATGAAATAAATTACGCGTGTGTTACTGAAATTATACGTTTATTTGAACGCGAGTCATTTCCTGGGGAGCGGAAATGCAGGTTCCTGGAAAACAGTCGTAAGTCTTCGTGTCTCACGTATTCTGGCGACATGCGGCAAGCAGTAGGCTCGGGAGACACACGGCCCGTGTGGACAATGCCCTGGAGTTGGACAATAAGGCATTCCTGGACACGTAAACAATCTGGACACACGATCAGAATAACAGTTATCACGTACAGCTCCGACGTACAGTAAGACTAATTCACTAACATTGTGTGGTTCTGGAAGCCGGATACTGACTGACGGCACCTATGTATCAGCTCTGAGACAACTATGGGAACATTTCTTCAAGCGATAACGTACTTATAAATATGGAAGGAAAATTTCGTGAGCTCAATGACCCTGACATTGGAATCCACTGTTACATGCGTAGGCTACACAAATACCCTCTATTTGTTCACTGTCTGTGAGTAGCAACTAATGGACAAATGGTCGGGGCTATAGTATACACAATATATAGGGACAGGAAAATTTCGCTAGTTCAATGACCTGCATGTTAGAATTCACTCTCATATGTATACTGAAGCTCCGACCATTTGTCTCATTAGCTGCTACTCAGTGGAACATCAGGCAATGAACGAAACTACAGGGCTTGAGTATGAATCAATGGATTCTAGAATGTAGGTCATTGATTAGCTAAATTTTCCTGCCCCAAAAAATGAATTCTAACATGCATGGCATTTAACCGGTGAAATATTTGTTTCCCTACTTATAAAGCTCCCGTTTTTTGAAAGTCAATATAGAAAAATTGAAAAAGAGCAGTGGTAGACAAAAGTTTTTTCTAACTTAATGAGGAATACTGTTTCTCGAGAGACACGATAGTGACATACAATTAAACGCAGAAAACTTTGGCATCAGAGATTCTACCCTAGAAATTCGTCACTCGACAAAAACTATTCGCTGCCGTCTTCATTTTTACGTATTGGTTTCGAAGCCCCCACAATTTTCTGGCAATACTTTTACCGTTGTTTTGTGCAAGATCAAATCCATGTGCACTTATGTAAATTACTTCTATTTGCTATTACTGCTTGAATTTTAAAAGACGTGTTGGCATACGTGGCCTTCAAATATTTAAACATTATTACAATACACCTGTTCACGTTGTCAGATAATAACTGCAGCCTCGTAGCGAACAGTCATGAAAGTCAGTGTCGATAGTAATATATTATAAAGAAGAAGAATGAGCGCTTTGAACATGCGGCTACATTGCATTCTAGTTCTGTGCAAGGACTGTCTAACATCAACACTGAAAACGTCCGTTTTCGCGGATGTCTCTATAGAAAAAAACACACTGTAAATAACGCTGGATAAACCTGCAAATTTCATCAATGAGAGTCCATGTAAATTTCCTTCGTTACACGCCTGAAATTGCAGCAACATTTACATTACTTAACTTATCACTTAACACGCATAAATAATTAAATGATATGTAACTTGTGTACTCTTCAGTTAAACGTTTTCGTCATAAATAGTTTTTTTTTTTTTCATTTTAAGTCTCAGGTTTGTAGAAAATATGTTTCTGAGTACTTATACGCATTCTGAAATATTGTATCTTACAAGAAGAATGTCTGTGTAAGAGATTATAGATTTTCACAGCATGCATCTACTATTCTATTCGAGGTATAAGTCACTTTTATAATAGGGTTATAAAATATAAAATGGCCACACTGGACAGAAAAAAGTGACAAACATGGCTGTGAAACTTTATTAATACGAAAAGGCAAATTTTCGTATGACATGCCTAGAACATTAAGCGTAGCTTGTAGACAGAATTTATGTAGAAGGTTCGACGTACTTTATAGAAATAAGGCTTATCATTACATATGATGACTTACCGCGGGAAAACTTGACTGTTTGCTAGGTAACAACGTACGATCAGTATTTTGGAAGTTTTTGTTTTATGATACTGGTTTTGTCTGTACTTGCAACAGTTCCCCTATTTGACAGAGCCAGCGAGAATTCTGCTAGTGTAATATTTTACACCTACGATTGGTCTGTAAACAACTACCCAGTATCGGACAGTTTTCTTTCAGTTATATCTATATGGCCTATATGTTACTAGGTTATGTTAGCATAATCACCATCTGTATTCATCGTCAACCCTCCTTTACACACAGGCCAAGATTTTCATTATTTTTATGCCCTAAGTTGCAGTTCATAGATACGCCAACCCAAAACCTAAATACACACATGAATGTTACGATTATTTGTCTTTTAAAAAGCAGTAGTTTTTCTTTAATATTTCAGCTACAATTTACAGTCAAATTGGTTTTCGTTTGGCAATAGAATTACTTCATGTTCGACGGCAATACAAAACAATTACAAACAAGCTAATGAAAGACACAGTAGCCTATATTTTGTTTAATTCATATAATCTAACTTATGTAATATATTATGCTCGATCTACGCCCCTACCTAGACCTGCACCCTAGTCCATGGCCTGCGATGTTCTTATGTGAAAAGCGGGCAAGTTTACTCAGTAGTACGTTATTAAGAGGATATGTATCTGACGTCACTTCACGTTACTGTAAAGGTTAGGTTATGTTCGCTTATGTTACGTCAGGAAAAGGGTTATTATAGGTTCGCTTATGTTACGTTAGGGTAAAGGTTAGGTTAGGTACACTTACGTTATGTTAGGAAAAAGTTTAGGATAGATTCGCTTATGTTACGTTAGGGTAAAGGTTAGGTTCTCTTATGTTATGTTAGGAAAAAGTTTAGGATAGGTTCGTTTATGTTATGTTAAGGAAAATGTTAAAATAGGTTCCCTTTTGCTACGTTAGGTTAGGTCAAATTGTTATAATTTATTTGCATGTCAGTGGTGAATATATTGGCGACTGTCAAAAAATGTGTAATTATACGAATTAAAAGAATGTCTGAAGGGAGGTAAGGCGGGTTAGGATACGTCTCAACATGTCGGGTTCAAAGTGCTTTGAGAGAAAGTGTGTCAAGTATATGTAATTCTGCCCGCAGTTTAACCACGGGTGTCTCGTGGCTAGCTTATGAGCGGCCGCATGAAGCAAGGTTCAAAGCACTCGTTCCTGGTGAGTTCATTAAGGCAGGTTATATTAAGTGACCTGCTGGGGTTAAGTGGGTTTGATCAGTCATGTGACCAGTCTAACTCTATAGCAAGAGTATGCCTTTAAGCCTGCAAGCATTTCCAGGTCTCTTGACACAGAGGAGATTTGGAAACTCTACTCGGGGTTACTGTATGAACGCCACTAACTGATATTAGCCCGCCCTTGCTGACTTTGTGACTTATTATAACCGTCTCTATAGATAGTGTACCTTAGTGAGTTATCTTCTGACCACACGTTACCATATGGGGGCTGTCTACCCCAGAGCCTTATCGAGAACAACGATAGGGAATTACATGTTAAATTTTATGTCGCTTAGTACATTTACAATTTACATATATGCCACCACTGACGGTTTTGTTCATCTATGTGAGGTTTTTGTTTATATAGGATCTTTTAAACAATTTTGCAATACCTTGAAATCTGTACGCAAATAAGTATTCATTATAAACACACTCGGAAACATCGTCTCATATAATGTTTTGTTTTCTATATTTTTATTCTTGTACAATGTGCTACTATTCACAACGCTGAAATTGGGATCCATTCGAAAGAGATAACATATAAAACGACAGCCCCGACGAATATAATTAAAAATGTATTATTGCTAAAGTCCAATCGGAACACGATTCCAGAGATTCAGGCATCCGGTAGAAGACATCCTGGTCACTGGTAGCGTCTGCACATAGCCGAGTGACGTTGTTCGGGAACCTGAGAAATCCGCGATTTCTTTTGGCAACAAGCCAATCAACTCAATCAACTATAAGTAGGGACAGGAAATTTTCGCGAGTTCAATGACCTGTAGGCTAGAATCCATTGTGCTATGCATACTCAAGCCCCGTCTATTCGTTCATTGTCTGCTGTTCCACAGAGTAGCAGCTAGTTGACTAATAGTCAGGGCTTGAGTATGCATAGGATAGTTGATTCTGACATGCAGACCATTGAATTCGCGACATTTTCCTGTTTGTAACTATAAGTTGGTGTCACTTTCTCAGTTGGCTATTGAATTGTTTAACTCCCCGTGAAAAGCGCTGAGCCAATAAGTAAATTCAGACCTAACCGTGTGGTATCACTGGGGACAGACATTGGTGCCAATATTTTTGCCCCACTTTGTTTCAGTGCCGTATGTGGGAACCTGCAGCTCAACATCACGGCTATTGACAAGGTGTTTTTGTGCAGAGTTGTTATTAATTTGGCTGTGCCAATCACTACACGACCTCCACACGCTGGGTGTTACGGCATCCAATCACTGACCACAAAGCCGAGATGCAGGTACGCACGCGAGGCACTGAAACAAAGTGCTGCAAATATCTTTTCGCAAAATGTCCTATCTCTAGGTATCACGGCGTCAGCGAGCTGATGCAAATTAGCAGCTGTTATTTGCTTTAGCATACAGATGTGCTTGGAAGAATGGAAGATGTTATGGAAATCAGTGAATCAACGAATTATTCCAGTCTCTGCGTCAGTCGATAGGCGTGGGTGAATTGCAAGGTAAGTTGTACTTATCAACGTGGGTAGACATTATCTGCAGTGGCGTGGCATGGATGTGATATACCTCTTCTAATAGGTAACTCTCGAATTTTCACTAGAAATATTGAAGTACAGCTTACTTTTCAACACACCCACGCCACTGTTCTACGTAGGCCTATATGTAGAGGTACGTAAATTTCGCAGATACATTCCAGATCAGGTTGAACGCCAATTATGTATACTTCATTGTCATGTCTGTGACTTGCTGGCGGCTGTTACGAAACGCGACTACTGCAAGCCAGTAGTAAATAAGAAAATAATGCGAAGTGCTATCGCTTACTACCTGCTTGTACGGTTATAAGCCAATAGATAATCGATTGTGGCCAGTGGGTGTATAGGACTGACAAGTCTAGGCTGCTTCCAGATGAATCCGCGAAATTGACCTATATGTTCACAAACTAGTATTTTTTAAATTATTTTATTTTATTTATTAATTTTCAACAATTAAGTGGCCAACAGCTTAATACACCCGCGGCCAGCAAAAATAATCAAGAATCTAAAACACCGTAATCGAATTTCAGAAATACTCAATAATCAAGACAACACGAAAATTCTAGAAGATTCAAGAACAGCGCAAACACATAACGTGTATCGAATTCCCGACGCAGGTTACAAAATACCGAATCGCCCACGTCGGTGGCTAATGGAGAACTTATCATCAAGCACGTGTGCGACACAATTCCAAATAATGACACAAACTATAACTGGCGACAGGACGCGAGGCAACTGAATCTAAGCAGCGTGTGGCACGTTCTTGCGCAGACTGTACTCGCTTAGACAATGCCGCCAGGGCGACAGAGTCAGCGATTGTTCTGCATAATGGGTTTAACGAAGCCTCGAGCGCGCGTGCGGCATCCGTTAAGCATATGCATGAACAACGAGAGTATTTGAGAACCGGGAGGGGACGCTCTTCAGCGACAGCGGTAACTGACGCACAATGAGACGGCAGAATCGTGCCGCCGCCAAAAAAAATTACGTTCCCCGCCCGGGGCAAAAAATGTTTCCGTGAGCGGAGCAAAAAAATATACGCGTAAGCATGCGAGGGCAAAAAATTAAATTTTTTTCTCGCTTCGCAGCAATCGGCGTGTTTTATTGCCTGGATAGATGTTTACCCGGACCAATTGGCACGCGACGAGAGGCAGATGTGTGGTGTGGGAGAGGAGAGGGGTTTAGCGTCTAGCAGATGCACTGACGTCCAGATATACGTTAATACACGTCGCGTCGTCCCGTACTTATGTGATAGCATTGTGCTGCGCCTGGTTTCGCGTTGCACGCTGACACAACCACTGAGAGAGAGAGAGAGAGAGAGAGAGAGAGAGAAGGTAGGGAGAGGGGCCGAATGTCAACGACACGTCTCCTGACTCGGGTTCCGACCCTTGGTCGTGTATTCTCAGACCATCTGACGCTGGTCCCTGGGCCTTGAAGACCAGAGGCGTATTTAAAATAAAGAGGATGGGTAGATATAGAGCGGAAAATCGCAAAAACCTCTTGATACACGGTATCTTGAAAAACAGCGTAGCAACCATCATCTTTAGAGGCCCGGATATTTCGCGGGTTCAACGCCCAGCAGGCTAGACTCCACAGTTCTGTGTACACACTGTCCTCAGCTATATTTGTTCATTGGCTGCTGCTCCAGTGAGTGAGCATTTGAACATTTGACGATGTAGCGCAGGAGTCCGTGAGTGTTTTTACGCATGTCCGCCATTGGTTCAGAGTCCGCAAGGTCACGTTTATTAAACAATGACCCGATCGAAATAGTTTCCAACATGTACATGACTTAGAAATCCAACCTCTCCTCAGTTGAATCCGCGAAATTTCCGGGGCTCTAATCATCTTCTATTCTGGAGGAATATTTAAAGACGAACCAATAATATTCAGTAGCGGTGGTGCACCAGAGCTATCATTGACCGAGTCAAATGGGGACACGGCCATAACGAAGGAAAAACATCAGATATAAAGATGATATTGAGGTGCAGTTAACAGGCAACTTTTCCCGTGATAAACCAGTGTCCCTATTGACTCTTTAACATTGGAATACCTCGTAAGTCTATAGTTTCATTGTCTCACCACTGTTCACAAGTTTCATTCAATTATCATGACCAAAAATACGTCATACATACATCTACATATGTGTGTGTAGTACACGTATATACACATATATGTATATTTTTTATTAAACTGACTATTTTGTGCAACTCAACAACCGAAGCCAATAACAGAGAGACACGTACAAAAACATATATCATAACAAAAGGCCTACAAACATGAGATTATCTCTATATATATAAAAATGAAAGCTGACTGACTGACTGACTGACTGACATATCAAACTGCAGCCCAAACCACTGGACCTAGAATCGTGAAATTTTTTGTGGGGGTTCCCTTCAGGTCGTAGGCGAGCACTACGAAGGAATTTTTCGAAATTCGACCTCTAAGTGGGTGAAAAGGGGTGAAATGTGTTTCCGAAGAAACTTCGATAGAGCTCGAACCCGACGGCCTATCATCGTGATTTTTACTTTAATAGGACACTCGTAAAAATGCATATTAGCCAATTTAAGGATTTTTCGAAGTTCGACTTTTAAGGGCCTGAAAAGACCTCAAATGTGTTTCCAATCAACTATTGGTATCTATCGAACCCTTCGGGATAGAGAGTTGATATTCACTTCAAAATATTGCTTACGTAAATACCCAAAAAGTAGTTTTAGGTTTTTTGAAATTCGACCCCCAGGCAGTAAAAATGGGCAAAATGTGTTTTTAATGAATCGTCTTTATCTTTGAAACACAATTGGCTATCGTCGTGATTTTAACTTTAATTGGTTACTTTTACAAATGTCTATGACAGGACTCAAAATTGTTTCGAAATTCTTTATTTAAAGGGGTGAAAATACGTGAAAAGTGTTTTCGATTATCCTTCCATATCTATCGAATCAATCGAGATATCGAAGTACTCTTTGCTTTAAATTGGTGCTTTTGTAAGAATCCCAAGTACCATTTAAAATATATTTTCCGAATTCGGCCCTAAACTGGTTAAAAATGGGGTAATATGAGTTTTCGACTCACATTCGATATATATCGATCCCATAGTTTTTTATAT
>PNEQ01028072.1:7921-51232 GCA_003012365.1 Medauroidea extradentata
AAAAAAAAAAAAAAAAAAACTGAGAAGCTATCCGTTTTGCATATATTCGACTTGCCAAAACAAATATTTTTGGGTAGTAAACAGCAATTTAGTCAAGTCACTGAACTAATATTTTCGGTGAAACAAAAGAAGATATAAAACGTTTACATTTTAATATTAAGAGTGCATGGTAGATAAATAAACGTTGAAAACATCAATTTTTTATCGAAGCCAATACGGATAAAATACTCAAATGACAATCCTAGACAATGGTATTTGGCAACTTTATGAGTAAATATTTATCCAGAATTACTAATTCGATACGCGAGATCTCTTGCACCGCAGTTAAATGCACGAGTTTCCCTCGTCAGAGATTGTGCGTCAGAAGTTCGCAACACTGGAAACAATTTTGTTTAAAACGTTGGCTAAAACTATTATCTAGGTTTGCTACTGTTTAACTATCGCAAATTTGCTTCAAGAAACCTACAGTTATAGATTAATGCTTTTAGCGTTGAATTATGTACCACGCCCTCTTAAGAGTTAGGCTATGTCCAGCAAAGAAGGAGTATGCTTAGTTTCAGGTAAGGTTAATTCTACTACAGGTTAGTAAGATCAATGTGAAAAGTTTGTCGCAGGGAAAATTTATGCCGCTTGAGCGCTGGTATCAGTAATGGAGACAAACTGACCAATCACAGGGCTTTCCTAAGTTTTAAATTACATTAAGTTGATAATTTTAAACGCGAAATTAGTTTCTTTTAACTTTAAAATTTAGTTAAATGACTTCTGTAATTTGCAAGCCTATTTAAATTTAATTTTACTACAGTTTTGTATTTTTCTGGTCCCTTTGCGATAGTAGCGAAACTAGCGGCAGAAATTTTCCCTGTGTCAAAATCTCCCGTAAGAAAACACCTGTAGTAGGAATAACCTTAATTTCAGAGTACTGAGCTGCATGATCTTTGAAAGAACTGTGCAATGGGAGTACATGACTGGATTTATTGGTTTGGACATACTCCATTGCGAAATAAATGACTCAAAAGAAAACTAAAAATTAGACAAGTTTCGTGTCATCGTTTGTGTCATTCGTTGTTTTTTCTGTTTGTGTCCGACATCTTTGTGTTTTGTTTCGCCTCATCGTTGTGTCGTTTGCTGTATTTCTGTTTTGTGTTTTTGTTTCGTCTCATCGTTGTGTCGCATGTCAACTTAGGTTTCTTTTTATATTTTTGTTGTTTATTTTATTTTCTGTTTCGTTCCTTGTTTTATCTGACCAGATTCCAGTTTTGGAATTTCATGTTGTGTATGTATCCTGATGACTAAAGCATACTCTGCTTATTTATGTTTTCTTGTCTTATTTTTAGTTTTCTTTTGACAGTCATTTATTTCGCAATGGAGTATGTCCAAACATATAATCCAGTCACTGAACTGCATGCTGTAACGTCGAAGTGCTTGTTTCCTGCCGCAACGCTATTACGATTTGAGTAAGGTGGCGCAACGGTGAAACGTCGGACTCGCATCCGGGAGAATCCGGGTTCGATTACCGGATCTAAATATCCAGATTTCGGTTTTCCACGGTTTCTCAGGATCGCTCCAGGGATGGTTTCTTGACCATCTCGAATGACCTCGCTGTTGACGTAAAGCCCAATTAAAATAAATAACAAATATTACAATTTTGATGGCTTATGTAAATGTCGGCATTAAATTTATAGTTCAGTAGGTCTACTTAAAAATGAGATGCTACTTTAATAAAGTTATGATCAGAAAACAAATTGCCTACCTTGTGTTTGCACACGTGTTAACACCAGTTCAAATAATTTATCAATTTTGAGTGGCTGAATTTATGTTGGTTCTTAATTGTTAAGACAATTTAGGCTATGTTAGTTCAAATTTCTTATGATTTCGTGGACTGACACTACGTCAATCTTGTAAACTAGTTCCTTGTTAGATGGAATCATTGTCTGGAAATTAATCCTCACTCATTTACACCAGAGCCTGAAGTATTTCTTAGGGATTTGAACTGTACGCTCTTCTGAGCTCAATAATAGGCTAACCAATAAAGGAGTAACTGAATTTTTTCAAGCAGTTCCAAAACGATTTCCTCAGATGAAAGAATTCTGACAAGAATACACCATCAATCACTTGAAAGTGATTCGGCCTTATCTCTGAGTAATACAGATATACTGTACTAACATTGTCAAAAATCTTATCATTCTGAAATAATTGCAGTCCATCCATCAATACGGTTGGGATGTTTGTTTTTTTGATACTTTTAATCGATATTTAGGATTATGGTGTTATCGTTAGGAATGGAAATGTTTTGACAATAAAATAACTTTTTAGTTGCACGAAGACATGTATAGGCAGTTCGGAATAAAGTGAGCACTCGAAAAAGCCCTGCTAAAGATCTATTTCCAGCCAATTCGTATCTTTCCGCGTGTAACGGCTAACGACGGGAAAAGTCTAACCTCCTGGGACACGTCACTTAATGTTTGCGCGTGTAAGATAAATTGTTCAGTCGATAGGTACATACATAGTTTGATTAAAAAATATGTTTATTAATTATATAAAATACAACTATATCGCTGTCAGTTGATTTTGTTTCAGTATTGTTGTATTTAAATACGAATAAACACGGAACTATGTTGTGTCCTTTCGTTGCCAACCATACAAGCAGTAAAGTGGCTATCGGCAATGTTGAACTGTATGTAGTAACAGCTAGTGATATTTTTCAAAGGTTAAATATTTAGTGTTCACTTTATTCCGAACGGCCTATATACGAAATCATTAAGTAAGAACGATACAGAATGTTCAGAAACTATCTGGCGGAGGTTTTTAGACGAACTACATAGAATCCAAAATATATTATTATTTCCATTTAGTGTGTCTCCAGAAATGTAGCATTTAAACGCCGGCATGCGGCACTGTTTAAGTCAGAAGACAATTACAGGTAGCGGTGAGAGGCGTAAGTTCCGACTTCAAGCTCCACCATCATGCATCTTCTGACTAATACCAAGCTCGTAGACATTCATCCAACGTAAGGAATGGCTACGGTTGGCGCAGTGACGAGAGCACTCTCCTCCAACCAATGCGATCCGGGTTCGATTCCCAGCGGAGTCGGTTCCCTGGACTTTCGCAGTTGGGAATCGTGCCGGACGATGCTGCTGGTCGGCGGGTTTTCTCTGGGGTCTCCCGTTTCCCCGCCCCTTCATTCCGGTGCTGCTACATATCTCACCAGCGCTAAAGACCTGGATGTTAAGTGCTCACCAAAATCTCTTCCCTTCCAACTTAAAGGGTAGGTAGGAGACAACAAATGTAAACAGACGAACCCGCACAGCGGTATGTT
This sequence comes from Medauroidea extradentata, assembly GCA_003012365.1. NCBI lineage: Eukaryota > Metazoa > Arthropoda > Insecta > Phasmatodea > Phasmatidae > Medauroidea > Medauroidea extradentata. Next base: position 11,238 of record PNEQ01028072.1, read on the forward strand.
ATTTTGCCTTTCTCGGCTGGTAATCGCAGCATTTCCGTATCTATGCGTATTTTATGGCAAAAAAAAATATTATTTCGATTCCTACTTTCAATATTTACGTGCAGAAGGGGACAAATCCACACATTCCTGAAGCGGAGATATTCAAGGTCAAAGTCTACTGTGTCCAAATAAACCTTGTAAATCCTGGTTTTCTGACCTCTTCCTTTTATTCTAATATTGTGATTTAATCCTTGTTTTTTTTTCTAGGACATTCTTCTTACCTCCTTCTTCTAATTGGCATGATTATCTCACAATAAATTACTTCGTAGATTGGATCCTTCCTGCTTAACACCATCCAACTATCATATCAGCTGTATGGTAAGGATACATATAAAATAATAACTAAGTATTAGGCCTATATGAGGAGGGTACACGATGGTCAGGATATGGCACCCAGAATGGAGAGGCGCGAAGGACGGAGGACACGGAAGAAAACCCGCCAGTCATAACGACGTCAGCCACGTAGCCCTAACGCGAGAAATTGTCCGACCCCGCCGGTAATATCGAACATAGATCATCTTGGTGGTAGACGAGTGCTCTAGCCACTGCACCACCCGCGATAATGTGACTAGTAATGCATGCTATGTATAAGCACACAGTGAAGCACAAAATGATGCTGACACATTCGAAACAAAGACAAACATGAGTGTTGAAACCAGTATTCTGGTTTCAGTGAGGTGTTTTTGATTAAATGTTGCGTTAGGATTATACGAGGTGATAGATGTAATAATTATACAATACAGTGCACAGTCAAGTTTACGAGGGTTTTTCTTGCCCGCACTTTTCAAATTAATAGTCGTATTGCGGCCAACTTTAGTTCACGCTAATTTTTAAGGTTTTTTCCTTTTAAGGTCAATAAACCGTAAATCAGGACGTTATTTTGAATTACAGGATATACTATATTTATGCCACTCCACCAGTAAAATAATATCCTAAAATAATATCGATATCAAAACGAGGATGTAGATCACAGAAGGTGAAAACATGTGGTCACGAAAGGTTATCTTAAAATATTAGGGTCTATGACTGAGTTCCGTACTCACAATGCGTATATATGACATAGCCTCCCAGCGATAATTAGCACTTACCTCTTACTGTCTTACTCCACTTCCTTCCTACAATTTTCCAGTGATGACATTCAAAAGCACAACTATGTTTACAGCAATGAACAATTCGTGGTTAGGAACAGGAAAATTTTGCGAAAATCAATGACCTACATGTTAGAATCAGCTATATTATGCAAACGTAAGCCCCGACCATTTGTTCACTAACTGCTACTCATTGGAACAACATACAATGAACGCATAGACAGGGCTTAAGGATGCCTAGGACAACGGATCCTAGCCCACGGGTCATTGAATTCGCGAAATTTCCCTGTCCCTATTCATAGTTAACCCGGAGGATGACGTGGGATGAGGCCATACAATTGAAAAGCACTGGAATGAGAAGGTGGGAGGAAACAGGAAATTCCCGAGAAAACCCGCCAGCCAGCGGGTGAGAAGCGAGTAAACTGGCCATTTCTGACTTGTTACCACAGTATTGCAGTAGCACTGAGCTTACCATGATTGCATCATAGGCTCTGTCTTCATGGAAACTTCAATCAAGAGGATGCGAATTCAGTACCCAGTTCAGTCGTTCTGATTTCGGTTTTCCGTAGCTTTCCAAAATCATTCAGTAAACACTTAGATTTAGTCTTGTTACAGACCATGACCGATTCCTTTTACCTCCCCTATGGTTCCATTGCTACAAGCGTAAAGTCATATCTCCCAGTACCAACACATCAGAAACAGACAGCAGAAAACAGGCCCATATTACGATTCTATCAACTTCGAACTTCTATCTCGGCGATTGCTATGCAGTTTATCGCTGCATGCACCACACCTACGCATACGTTCTGCACTATAGCACAAAGTGGGATTTTTTCTTATGAAACTTGCCTTACCTCAAGAGATAAACTTCCAAATTTCAATGCATCAATTATTATGACACATTCTACAACAATAAAACTCTATCTCATGTTCAGCCTGAAGGTGGCTATAATTTCTACGCAATCCAATTTTACTTTTATGAAGGAATGATTTTTGGACAGTTCCATTGTTTTCTAACGGATGTTTGAGGTTAAACTAGATTCGTAACGATATCTCTGAATTCCACCAACACTTCTTATGACGCGAACCTCTCAATTCGCGGTCGTAACAACTGATCTGTCCAAGTCACGTTTACACACGCTTGGAAATGAAACACACACTCTATTTCTCAACAATGCGTCCCTTCTTATTCTTCGACCTTGCGAGTGCATCATGTCGTCAGCAACTCGGTACTTAGTATAGTAATGCACTGCCTGCGTTAAGTTAAAATTTTTGAAAATAATATTCGCCTGAATTCTTTACGCACGCACAGTTACGAAGCATATACTCTGACACACTGAAATCCGCAAGAATTAGTAAAATCTACTCCATAAAAATTAAAACCTTGGGATAAAGGTTTCACCAAAGTTTGTTTTCGAATGTATGACTAATGCCGGATCTATGAAAAAAATTCTGAGCATAAATCAAACTGGTGCAAGATTAAAAGCATACATTTTTTCCAGTTTCATGCAGTTAATCTTTTTAACTCCCCTGCATAAGATAAAAACTCTTAACGGTGATTTCTTTCCAGGTATAAATTTCTCCACGGCAAGCTTTGAGAAAATCCACCATGACTTAAAAAGAAGATACGTCCACGCGACAACGCATCTAGATCAGCTTGCATGGGGTTTATCACAAACATCCTTAACCATGTTTCAAAGTCCAATGCATAAAACTATTTTTCTCGATAAAGCATAAATACTAGGTTGACGTTTCTTTGCGTCACGCCAAAACTTCTGCTTGTTGCTAAGCTGTAGTTACTCAGAGTGCGTGTCTGTCCATGTGGTAGTATAAAATTTTATGCATTAAAGGAGTTATATGCATAATATCATACCACACGTAGTATACAATATATAATGGTTGTGGACAAGTCAAAATGTATAAATTGTTGCGTTAGGTTAAATTATAAACATGTATTTGAATAATAACATTCTTAAGGGAAGTGGAAAGGCATGGTGTCGAGCGAATGGCTGGGATACTCAAACGTCGATTAAATCTGAACTACTCATCATAATTCGATGGGACATTCTGTCGAGTATAATTATATAAGTTAACGTCTGTTTATACAGCAATATTATGTAGTGTGTGTTTTTTTTTTTTCAAGTAAAAAACTAAAAAATCTTTTTAGCAAAATAAGAGATTACGACAAAATCTATAGCAGTGAAAAAAAAAACTGTAATCTTTGTAATAATCAGTATAATAATATCCAGGACTATGAATTTTTTTAAAAAATTCTCGCGCTTTAATTTGAAAATAATTTTAGCATCCGTAAACCTCTGCACGAAAGATTTTATAACCACACAGGCGTTGGGTAACGCCACTCCTATATTCAGATACTTCGATCACTGCTTACGTGGAAAAAGTTGGCCGGAGGGTGTTTTACTAAAGTTACCTTTTTTCTGTTTAACACGCGTTATTTCATAAACAGATATCAAACCACGACACAATGTTGCGATTACGAAATGCCATATGATAGCAATCCCGCATACCCAAATTTACTACGTAGAGGGCTGATTAGTACCAATTTCATGTCTTCAGGGTTCCGATCTTCTTACTCTCCAAGACATACCCGTATGTGTGTTGCTATACAGTTTTGTTGGAATCGGTTGTGTACATCCATTTTCATGTGGTCGTTATTTTCTTACTATGCTCTCTCAACCAAACTGTTTTATGTAAAGTATTTTTCATAAGGACTTGCCCCACAAAGTTTGTCGATCGAATTCAGACTCAACCAGTATTTCGATAAAGAAAAAAAAAAATGTTGGAATATTCAGTTTGTGCTATAATGTTCACACACACCTCAATTTTTAGTAGCTGTATAACAGAGTTCTATGTGTCGGCCATCTATATCATGCAAAATGTCTAAGCTATGTTTCAGTTCCATCCAGGTACGGTCTATGATGTCCTCATTAATGTGTTCAGTTGCTGTTATGCGAGAACGCAGTTCCTGCAGGTCCTGCACTGGGGTCTGGTAGACCAGGTCCTTCACAAAGTCCCGTAGGAAAACTCTAGTACGGTTACTTTGGAGGCCAGGAACTGTATCTTCCTTTACAAGTTCAGCGACCTGGATAAGTGACATCCAAAGCCGCCCCAACGACCAACGCCCAGTGAGGAGGGGCAACTTCCTGCTTGCAGTATGACGTCAGGTCACAGATCTTCGATCTGTGGAAATACAAACTGTTCCAACATGTCCAGGTGAACAGTCGATGATATTGAGGCCTCTTGAAAGAAAAATATTCCCACCACGTGTCATTAAGGGGCATGCAAAGACAAGATGTCGAGCGAGTGACAGGAATACCCAATCGTCGATAATATCTGAACATCTCTTCATATTTTAATGGAATATTTTTGCCGAGTGGACATTCTATTAGTGGACGTTTATTTATACAGCACTGGGCGCTAGTACGCTTTGTAAAAAATTAAAAACTTTATTTAGAAAAATAACGGCTGAAACCACAAAATCCATTAAAAAACTGTAATTTATAAAGTTTTAGTACGATAACATCTAGGACTCTGTAAAAACAGAATTTCTTAAAATATTCACCTATTTACTTTAAAATAAATTTGCTCTCCAAAAACACTTGCGAGAGTGGTTTACGGACGTTAACATTATTTTAAAATCAAAACGAAAATATGTTTAAATTCTGTTATTATAGAGTCCTAGATATTGTCGTATTTAAAATTATAAAATTTACAGTTTTCCATTTTTATGGATTTTGTGGTTTCAATCCCTAATTTTTCTCAACACCGTTTTTTATGTTTTACTCGAAAGCAAAACATTCTACCGCCCAGTGCTATATAAATAAACGTCCGCTAATAGAATATCTACTTGACAAAAAAAAACACATCGAATTATGATGAATAGTTTAGATTTTTATCGAATATTGAGTATTCCAGTTGTTCGCTCGACATCTTACCTTTCCATACTCCTTAAGTAGACCACACCACATGATCACCTTCGACCTGTCTCATAGAATTTCCATGAAAAACTAGCCGGTTCACAAGGTCCCATATGTGGTGGTTTTCCATCCCGATCACACCTTTTTCAGAAAGTTTTGGTTGTCGTCATTGCGACTCAACATTTAACTGCAAATGCTTTGCGTTTTAGCATGTCATCAGATTAAAGCGTATACAACAGCTGCACCTGGTGGACGTCCGGCGTCATTCCGTTGTACAGCATCCTGTACACCGTGGTCGTGGATAGCTGCAACTGTCGAGAAGCACGACTAATTGATTTGGCAGGGCTTCCATATAAATGTATGTTGCACCCGTTCCACATGTGCATCACTCGTGCTTGGTCGTTCTGAAATCTTCCTCTTCATCACAGTTCAGGTCTCCTTAAATCTCCATGCTTTGAAACGTCTAAAAAATCAACTCCCTGAATGTGTAAAAAAAAATATCTTATACAGGTATTAATTTTTCCATGTTTTGATTATTGTGACGTAATTTACAGCGACCTTACAGAACAACAGGCAAATAGATTACAGAAAATTCAAAATGCATGTATCCGTTTTATATTTAATCTTAAAACCCGTGGCCATATATCTTGTTATTACGGAAAGTTGTTATGGCTGCGGTTAGTACATAGACGTAAACTTCACAGCTTACAACTCTTAAGAAAAGTTTTGTATTCTAAATCCACGCCCTATCTCTATAAGAAATTTAACTTTCTCTCCTGCCACAATGTTGGTACTCGTTCGAAGGATAACCTAGCTTTGTTGATACCTAGGCATCGCACAAGCGCCTATTCCAAGACATTTATGGTAGCCACGGCACGCTCTTGGAATGCACTTGGAGACTCAGTGAGGCAGAAATATTCCCACTCTTTTAATTTCAAAAATGCTGTGCTAAACTCTCTTAGACAAGATCATTATATAGCATGAACAGTGGATTAAGACATATACCTATGTATGAATGTGCGAGTGAATGTGATAGTCAATGTTTTATTTTTTGTTTTCTTTATTGTATTGTGATTTAAAATTTTTCTTCTTTCTTCTTAAAAAATTTGATTTTAAATGCTGCAATGTTATTAATTAATTTAGCTACGTAGATTTAATATTTATTTTTGTTCTCCTGTTACGTCGTAAAATGCTTTCTTATTATGTATACTGTGGTTAAGTGTAAGACAAGGCGACTTCGCCTTAACTTCGCCACATAAAAATTAAGACGAATAAATAAATAAATAAAATACAGCACATTTGTGCTAAAGTTATAAATATTAATGTTCAGTTTCATTTTTATTTTTACTCATATTTAAATATTCCTCAAAAATAATTTTTGCGATTCTTTTAATTCTAAACGGTTTTTAGGAACTTGTACCAGATATTACACGCACAGCACATGCGCTATTCTGTTAGCTATATGTGAAACTAAGTTGTAGCGACATAACATGCACGTGGATTTAATTCACAGGTCCATACATTTGCAATTGCCATAAAATCAGATATGAGTAAGCGTATAATTTACTTGGCACCCAATATCGATACGTATAAAATAGTTCCATATAATATATCGCAAAATAAATTAAATATTTATAACAATTACAAAAAATACGCCATATATATATATATATATATATATATATATATATATATATATATATATATATATATATATATATATATCCTGTTTCAACACTTGTTTCTCAATACAAAATCATACCTCTGTGTGATCATAAAATAGTCCTAAAACAGATGCGATATTTTACGTTTACTGTAAATTATTATATATCTGTGATTATACGAGTTTTTATTACTTGTAGGTTCAGAAAACTCTGCAGTTGCCGTTTTGATATGAGCTAAACATTTTTAATAGTAAGATATTACTTGTAATTTAATGTCAAAATGTTGCGTAGTCTTTGACACAAATGTAAATTAACTGTTTTTTTTTATTCCAGCGCTTTTAATATGTCAGCCATAATCCAAAAACTATTTTAAATTTGTTTGAAAGTAAAGAAAACAAAATTTAAGAATGTATTATTTAGAAAGCACTGTTTTATCGTAATTCGCGTTTTGTAACTTAAGTTATTGGTCTCTTAAAAACTCTGTATTTCCAACTCATTTTGCACACAAAATTCACAATAGAAATGGATATAAAACTAGCAACTGTAGTAAAAAGAATAATTTTAATGTAATTATTTTGTCTTGAACTTTATCTACTGAACGTAAAACTAAAAACAAAAAATAGTCGAACTATTATAGTACGTTCATCATGACAATAAAAGTTATCGCTCGAATTCCCTGTCATAAGTTATTAGAACCACGTGCCAAGAGAGTTAAGATCCTGGTAACTGTGACAGCAGTGACGATAGTGGGATTAGTATTCTCCATATCTTTGTTCTTTAGACTCTGCTGCAACAAAATACCCCTCGTTCTGATAGCTAGTTCCTCCTGTCATGATCGCCATCATGAGTTAATACTAAGACGGAGCATGAGTCGCCATTATGCATTACTATATTTTTAGTTTTTTTGGAAGCCTGAGAACAAAAATGTAAAATTTACGATTATTGCGTGAATTTTATGTACATTGCGCTACAGCTTAAGCATGGCTGGGGAACGTTCATCGTATGCTTAGGCTACAGTCAGTCCACAGAATTAAGAACATAAAAAAATGGTTTGATTGTGTCCGAAATATACGTTAAAAGTTCAACTGTGATGCGTGTATTGTGGTAAATAGAATTCACACTAATAAAAAAATAGACTTCTTAGACTTTCAAAAAAAAAAAAGCTAAAAAAAAAAAAATAGTAATCCGCTGTAGCTACTGATTCCTCACCTTAAATGTCAGTCATTTTTTCAAGATAACTGTTGGCAAGTTTAAATGAAACCACTTAGCCAACAATGGGTTTGACATCATCAATATAAATGTGGCTGCCAGCATTTTCTGATTACTTTCCCCGGTTCGTGATAGTAATAAACGTTTCTCGCACTATTGTTATCTGTTTCTCGCTAATACGCACACGCTGTGAATACTCTACAAGAAAGTACTGGTTACTTTTAGCTTGTTGCTCACGTTCATAAGCTAAGCTGAACTAGCAGGCATTGCCGGGTAGTAACTTTATAACCTCAAAATCACTCTAATGTATTCCAGGCGCGGCAAGTGTTCCCATCCAGTGGAGCAGGTGGGAGTGTAACTCCGTGGGAAAGACGGGACAACGTCCTTAAGAGGGTGTGGTAGATAAATAAGCGCTGAGTTCTACAATTGAGATCTACACGTTATTGAAAGTTAATATAGAAAACCTACGAAACAACAATACTTGATAATTACGTAACTTTATTAGCAAAAATTTACCCAGAATGATGCAAATATTAAGCGTGTTCTCATGCGTTACAATTAAACGTACGAGAATTCGGCGTCAGTGATTGTTCTTCGGATATACGTTACTCGAGAAACATTTCCCAGAAAGTTGGCAAACACTACTGTCTAGGATTGCTGTTTTTTATTTATTTTTTTTATTTTTGCAATTTGGCTTCGAGAAACCTACAATTCTAAACTTAAGCGTTTATCGCTGAATTATATTCCATGCGCTCTTTATGGTGTTCAAGTTTGGAAAATTCGGATGTTACATTTTTACAAAATTTATTAGTTTTATAGTCGTTGGAAGTGACTACTTTACTATTCAATTTGGGGGGAGGGGAATTAGCATATGTAGTATTCCAATAACAGCATGTCAAAAATGTAGCATGTAACGGTGGCATGTTCGAAATCTTGAAGACACACTGAAGTAAAATAATTTACACTGAAACTGCATGCCATGGGCTACGTGCCAAAAGTTATATAAACATTATTTATGCAATAGGTTTTTGTATTTTCAATCAATTGGTAGAATAAATTCATGATATATTTGGTGAACTAAGCAACGAAAACCGTATAATCTTGATCAAATATTTGGTTTTTAACTAATAGCGGCGTTTCTCTCTCTTGAGTACAACTAAACCAAGTTTACAACTATGCGAACTGCGGTGTACATCGACGGTAACGAGCTCACACACCCTTCTACTACGCGACAAACTGCCCCGGCGAAGGGAATGAATGAGAGATTTTGATCAGCGCTTAACATCGTCGTCTTTAGCGCTGGTGAGGTGAAGTATATAGCAGCGCCGGGATGAGAGGGCGACCCGCCGAACAACGGCATCGTCCGGCACGGTTCCCACAAGCGAAAATTCGGGGAACAACCCGGATCGACTTGGTGAGAGGCGGGAGGTCTGACCCCTCGACCATTCCGTTTAGGTAAGATGTACTGCGGGCACATTCCAACTGCAGGTCCTAAATACGCGATGCCCAAAACGTGACAGATTTCATACCCATTTTCTGATACCATAGAGAAAATGGTTATTAAAACAGAGTACGTTATGAAAACTGTTACGGTTTTGGGTATCGTTGCCTTAAGGCAACGCCCGTGTTGATTGCTCAGCGTTAAGAGTGCTGGCGTCGCTAACGCGTCCTTCGTGTTAGAAGCGCTCACGCAATAGCTAACATTATCTTGAATAGCATCTGAAGCTCCCGTTTGAACACATTGATGTCTCCTCCATTTATTTATGTTGTGATTGTCACATCGGTGTTAGATCGCATTCCAAAAGGGCTTTTCAAACGCCGCATTTCTAGCGCTCGTGTAGAATCGCCCGAAGTGACAATTTTAATGAGCACTAAATCGGTCTTAATGTCTTATTATTTTCCACTGACAGCAATGGAATGGGCAGGTAAAGTGCCTTATTGTTCCACCCAGTTATCTCAGGAGGGAAGTGGAGGATACTCCCACCACATAATTTACTGAAAAGATTACCTAGTTTGTTTATTAGTAATTAATTTAAGCAACAAGGGAATGACCATCTTTCCAAGTTTCATGAAAGGTAAAGGTCTGAAGGCTTATTAACAGGTTAAAGATTTAAATACTACTCAACATCGCACGCAAAATCGTAATTTACCTCCAAGCTTTTTTTGTATTTTGTTAAAAAATAGCGTTCTTAACTCGGTTTTTAGGGTTCATACGACCCTTAATACTCACATGGCTGGAAGGCGTTTCGCATAACGCCTGCTAGCGTTTTCGAGAGGAATCACTTCCAGGAATTTGGACATTTAATTTCCTTGTATCCTGTACAAAAAAAACACACACACATTTACATATAGGTCGTTCACTGTAAATTGAGAACTTTCAAAGGCTCTCAATAATCTGAACATTAAAAACTAAAAAATATATTTTTATTGGTGCCGAAAACTTGTACCTTTTAGAACGAATAAAAGTGTAACGATGTAATTGTTAGTCACGTGTTAATGATAACATTATCTAGTCTAGTAGTGGAACGATAGTTAATAAGAAAAATTTATCAGGACGTTAAAAAGGCCTGCTTTACGCAGAAAGAAATGTACATACATTTGCACAAACATATACAACTTGTGCTTTATACCGCGTACACACACACACGCACGCACGCACACACACACATATATATGTATGTGTGTGTGTACAGGATGTTACAAAAAGGTACGGCCAAACTTTCAGGAAACATTCCACACACTCAGAAAGAAAATATGTGATACCGACATATGTCCGGAAACGCTTAATTACCATGGTAGAGCTCAATTTCTGACATCTCATTTAATGTCACCGTAAAAAACATTTCGTACAGACACTGTTCCAATTACCCAATGTAATGTTTCGTTAGAATATACGTTACTTCCTAGTATCACCGCCAGGTGGGCGACGTGACGGAAGTAAATCGTGTCTGCATTGCGTCTCTTCAACTCACAGTCCAGATTACCTTCCGTCAAGTGGCCCACCTGGCGGTGAACCTAGGAAGTAAAGTACATTGTAAAGAACCAATCCATTGGGTATTTGGGACATTTTATGTACGAAGTGTTATTTACGATGACATTTAACGAGATGTAAGGAATTGAGCTCTGCCATGGTAACTAAGCGTTTTCGGACAGATGTCCATATCACATATTTTCTTTCTTTGTGTGTGTTGAATGATTCCTGAAAGTTTGGCCATACATTCTTGTAACATCCTGTGTGTATATATGTGTATATATACATAATAAAGAAAGCAGACCTAAATCAAAGGTAATCGGTATGTATGTATGTACGTACGTATGTATGTATGTATGTATGTATGTATGTATGTATGTATGTATGTATGTATGTATGTATGTATGTATGTATGTATGTATGTATGTATGTATGTATATATATATATATATATATATATATATATATATATATATATATATATATATATATGATTTGGTTCTGCTTTCTTTTATCTTACAATCACTCCTGAATTTAATGTGTTAAGAGTTACAGATGAATAATCTCGGTCATACACTTAATCTAAATTTAGACTGTTTCTAGCAGACAATTTTTAATTGATAAAATTGTCACGTAACCCAATTTAGTATATTAATAATATGCAATACTTAGTATAATTAAAGGTTATTTTATATGTGACGAGCCTTGCTAACGAAATATTCAACAACGTTACAGATGAATTACAAAATTATTAACTACTAAATTACTTACTAAAATGACCTTGACATACATGTGAGGCGTCATGGGAAAAGGGACCTTAAGTAATTGTGAGATAATATCACTCTCGCATGACTCCTCGCATATTTTTCATGCCCTAAACTATATCTAAAATATATTTGTGTACACATTCTATAGTTCATCCACCTCGTTCCCCGTATGACGTATTTGAATATTACGCAGCTGGTAAATTTCGTACAATCTGGAGTAGCTCCCAGCTATTCCGTCAATATACATTGCCTTGCGGGAAAAAATGCAGCTGCTAATCTGTGTTAAGAGATAGGAATTCTTCCACGTGCACCTATTTGGCTTGGAAGAAACGCAAGATCATAAAATTGATTTGTTTCCCACTCATTTATTTTCCAATAATATGAAATGTTTTGTCACAATTTTTTATATTATAACAATTCTGCCGTGGTAGAAATGCAACAGGACATCATTAACGCTATAGTATAGGAGTCTTAAAAAATTAATGGTTTCTTTTTAAGTAAAGTATGTGACTGACCTAGACAAGACTTAACATAATAATCTCCGGTGAGATTCATCAGCTTGTATAAAATTTAACTTTACATATCTTAAAAATGTAGGTGAAAGGTGAAAGATAGCCGTTGGTGTTAATGATAATACGATTTCATTTATCAATCCCGAGGCAAAAGAGCCATAAATTGTGGCTTCAGCACCACTTAATAGTGACTGAACATACGCAAAAGTAACGGTTTACGTATATTACGTACAAATGTCATTATCTAGTAAAAAAAAAATTTTGGTTTCCTGGGTCATATTTAATTACTAACCTTTTTGTGCTACTCTTCACGTATACGTTTAGGCTCTACATTATTTTTAGCAATAACGTTAATAACATCTTATCGCATTCTGTGTCTACATAAATGTATATTCTATATAAATTCTGGCTAGACATTATCGTGCTGCTACTTATGATGCTATTAGACGACCCATACGATGATTATAAATAAGTACATCGAAAAAATACGTCAGGACACGTTAGCCACCTAAACTTTAGTTAGTAAAGACTACCCTCTCCTTTTTATTTTTCCCAAAACCATCCCCACTTCTGCCCTACGACCGTCAAACGGTCGAGCGCCAGCCAAGCGGCCGCCTTAAGCACAATTATACTCCATTTCATGTAAGTTTGGATAAATCTGACAGCAACTTATGGGCAATAATTTGTAATATTTTCTTATTTGTGGCACTACACAAGACAAGCTCTGTAGTACAAATGCTGAAATGGACATCCCAGGTACATTTTAGAGCTGAAAATGTCTTGCATTGTGCAACAAATCACAAAATACTGAATATGTTTGCCCATAAGTTTCTGTCACATTTATCCAAACTTATATGAAATGGAGCATACTACTGGGGATTTTATTAACAAGTAGAATAATTGATGAAAGAACCTTTTATTGAAGTTAGCGTGAAATTGAAAATCAATTACTTAAAAATAAAAAATGCAAATTCTGTGTCATTGTTTTCGCAATTAGCAAATACAATCATTTTTCAGTTGGCCAACTGTTGGCAGAAGCGGCTAACGTTCGCTAATATGATAGTCTACTTTTGCTGGCATGGTTGTTAATCAGGCCATGTCAGTAAATATGTTTGTGGAGTAATAAGGAAGTAATTTTAATGTGGGCAACTTAATTTAAAACGACTGACATATTTCAGTACACGGCCAACAAGCAGATTAGCAAACCCACCCACAAGCATCTGAGTATAACAAGAAAACTTGTGGTACACTTGTGGTTAATGTATGGGTGACTTCATTATGCATCACGCATGCCACATGTGGCCGCGAGTGCATGCCGAATGTTTACTGCCTGTGAGTTGCTTATCACGATCAGATTTGCACAAGTGGGCCAGTTGATGTTTGCTATTTGGCATTTCTGGTGAATTATTTATATCGCTGTAATTTAGTTAGTACCTTTGTCTCTGGCGCAAGGGAATATGCTTAAGAAAATTCAGTTTATAGTGTTTGCTTCTTTATTTTGGTATTCTATATGAACTTTCAAATTATATCGCATAGAACGAACGGTTTCAGAGTTTACGCTCTCTTAAAACAAACTAACTGATGCCTGGGTTCCGCACCCAGTGCTAAAATTTTTGCCTCGGTATCACATTAGACGTGCTGCAAGGTAAAAAAAGTGGAACACAGTGAACCTCTGGCTCGGAATTATCAGTCGGTAGCGATGGTATCTGCTGCGATACACTGCATTTGCTCGAGTGTACAGATAGATACGCCTCAAGTGCTTTCCTCCTGAATGAGTGTAAACAAGTGACGTAAAACTGTTGGCGACTTGAGCGTTGAAAAAGTGAACGCACCTGGATAACAGTATGGTTCGAGATGGTATAGCCAACTAACTGACTTCAAGATGTATTGGTAATATTTTTGCGTTATACTAGTTCCTGATACGTCGCATCTCGTCGTCGAAGGGAGCCTACCACGTGTGTTGCGTTGTCTGCAAACGTTCCTTTCGCAGTATTCATTTATATCGTCCTCGTTATCTTTGTCCATCATTGTCGTCATTTTCATGCAGCGTGGTTGGTCCTTGTCTGTATTTACTTTCCTTTTTCGTATTATGGTTTCCATTACATCCGACTATAAACCTATTTCGTAAATATAAGTGTGTTTGTTGACCACAGCCATTTCCTCGGTGCGGTTTTATTTTCTCATTTTATCGAGAACAGACATTTTAAGTATTTCTGTGGGTTTTCTGCGACCCAGCAACATTCGCTGTAGCATTGGCGTGCATCCACAAATCACATCATTGTATAAAATTCAAATATCAAAACATTTTTAAAACAATACCCTTATGGAATAATTATTTATCGTAATTTTGATATGTGACCTTGTCTCTGCAGACCACGTCAAGTGTTAAAAGTAATTAAAAATTATATTTTTAATGAAAATAGTTTCATCCAGTACTTTTTCATAGACATTCCTTTACCTATTGCTCTGAAAACATCATTTTAAAAGGACTTCTAGTATATATTCGGATACAAAACTTAACTTAGAATTTATTGGTTTGTGGACATACGTCATTACTCATGTTTTGCTGATCAAACCTGTGTTGAATGACAAAGTACAAAAAGAACAAAAAGCAGACATAAAAAACACACAAATAACATCAGAAATAAAGCAATCCCAGAAGAATTATGTCAGTTTGTTTATTCATATATATTAGACAAGAAAGAATTATGAGGGTAGAATTCATTCGAATATCGACACAACATCCAGACACGATAGAAAGACACAAATAGAACTAGATTCACAATATGAAAAAAGATGGAAATAGACAAAAAACAGTGAACAGTGGACAACAAACAAAAGACAAGAGACAACACAAGTTAAAAACAACGAAAAAATGCAACGTTTCGAGAATAGATCGCAATTCCCCAAACGTTGCATTTTTTCGTTTGCAAGACAATCTTCAGACGCGGCTCACACCCACAAGCCAAGAAAATGCAAACAACGGCCGCGAAAGCCTGCGATCGATCATAATTTTACATATTAAAGTTACGATACTTCTTTAAATTTATCGATGCGGCTACATAGTTAGTAAGGAAGATAAACTAGAACAATAATTAATAATTGTAATCAGTAATGACAATAACATTAGATAAAAAGTTTTTTATTCGGTTTTGCGACAGCATATTTAATCTTCAGAACAATGTTCCTATTTATCTTCAAACTTGATCTTGCTAGATAAACGCTACACTTCATAAATTTTACCTACACAACAAGAATCTTCAGCTTGTTCATTCTTTACCGTTAGTGCTGACACGACCATGCTGTAATTGTATTGTAGCCATTTAAGGTCAAGTTTATGTGCATAGATTAGCACAGGTTATTTCTCATTTATAATAAAACCCATTACGTGCTTCCGCCTTCGGTCAGGGTCACATTGTGTGTGGGAGAAGGCCGGGGTGAAGGTCGTGCCGGCTGCTCGACTAGCGAGGCATGCCTGTCGCCCGTCCGGCCCGAGGAATGGATGAGGCGAAGAGGGTAAGACAAGTATGGAGCAGCGACGGAATGAAAGCGGCGGGGGACACGGGAGTTCCTCGAGAAAACCCGTCGGCCAACTGCATCTTCCGTCACGTTCCCCACATGCGAAATATCCGGGAGGGAACCCGTCGTGGGGGTTCGAACCCGGATCGCCTAGGTGGAAGGAAGGCTAGAGGTATGACTCCTCGTCAAACGCGGTCCCTCGGTTACTTGTCATACTCTATTGCAAATAACGTGTTTATATTTTCTTTAAACCTAAACTGATGTAAACAAATTTCCTTGGGAATACGGTATTTCGTAAGTCTCACGCTTGTATTGTAGGAGACAATAAATGTTATTTTACACTGAAAGCTCCAGTTTCTACACAAAGCTCCTTGTTTTGATCGTATGAATGCCCATCAACCATGCAGCTTCAAAGTTTAGACGAGCAATCAGTGTTAAATAAATTACTTCCCAAAGAGTCAACTTAAAAGATCGCACTTCAAACGAAAAGTATCTGAAATGAAATTTCGTAAAGTCGACTGCATCAGAACGGATATTCCGGGTGTAAAAAATTATTCGCTCATAACTTTTTATGAAATGCGTATTTTTAAAAATACGCTTTATATTATGTGAAATCTTACCAAATATATTGATACGTAAGATTTCTAAACGCGGCAATATTATTTGAGAAATTTTCATGTGCTACGTAAGTAGGGTTTATGTATCGTCGTCATTAAGACGGCGAGACACAAATTGACACGGAAATGAGAGAGGAATCGGCCATGACCTTTGAAGGAAGACTTCGCCTGGGTAGATTTCTGGAAACAATGGAAAATCAAAATCAGAATAGCCAAAACCGGGAATCGAACCAGGGTCCTCCTGAATGCAAATTCATGTGGAACGATTGCGTCACCTCGCTCGGTTTCATATATAGTGTATTTTTTCGTTTGATAGAGATATATTTTAAATTGATATACTTATAAAATATTTATTTAGCGTTATCAGTATCGTATGAAGATAGTACCCAGGTGTCATTGTATCGCAACTCGTATGAAGACTTACTCCGTAGGCATTTTACCCATGTTTTCCGGAATATAGCCGGCTATGTTGTTTGGCAGAGCCTGCTCTCAGGTACCTGAACCCGAAGGTTGTACCAGGAGTAAGACACAGATGGCACCGCTGCTGGGTACATCACGACACCCACTAATCAGTCATTACAAATCAGCCAGGGCGCACCGTGGTCGTCAGTACTGCATTAATGCTGACGAGTGTAGGTTGTTAATACTCCCGACAGAAGTAGATACGCTCCTTCCAATCGATCGCGGTGGCTGAAATCAACTCACCTAGTAATGGAACCACCATGGGTTTGCAGCGGAGTATCACCTTGCTGAGGGCGAGGTCTCTCCAACCTCTACGAAACCGCTTCGTGAACGGGTCCTCTTACCAGGGGGAAGCAGACCATCGACTCAAGGACGCACCCTGTAAGTCTACTCCTAAGTAAGAGTTCAGAACCACCAACACTCAAAGAGTCCAACCCGCGATCGGCTCAGCACAAGGCTGGGGCGTCACGCCGATATCCTGAGTACTTGCGAAGTACCGGAGTAAGAATGTCATATTTTTTTCTACGGATGGTCTGCTGGTCGGCAAGATTTCTCGGGGATCTCCCGTTACCCCTGCCCCTTCATTCCTGCGCTGCTCTACACTCTCCTCATGTCACCCTTCCCCACCCCAAAAACGAGGAGTACTCGACTGGCGCGTGGACGACGTTGCAGCGTGTCACGCGTATTCTTTTTTACGCGAAACCACTTAACTTATTCTTATTATGTTTATCAACGAAAAGAATACACACTTGAAACTATGCTTATACATTTTCAAACATTTAGCATGCTTGTTAGAAACATGATTTTCGTGTCTCTCAAAACGGCTAAAAGCATGTAACGTAACTCCGAAAATATTACCTGAATTCGTAAGTGCAAAGCGAGAGACATGCGTAGGTCCTTGCTTCATACTATTCGAAAATAAAATGTTGTGGTCACCCCTTAAAGTCCCGTAGGAAAAAGACTACGAGGAAAACCTTGCACGCCAGTTTGGAGCGCTGCGTATAAAGGCGATGTGCTTCTCGTCAAGCGTGGGACACTGGCTCTTAATGCTACGCTGTTCCCACGCGTCAAAGGTGAAAATTCGACACCGACGAAGACAAGTGCTGACCGAAATCTCTCTCACTGTATGGATGGTCACAGGTGGAGTATAAGCAATAGTGTTCAAGCAATGATAACTAATTCACATTTCCTTATCGTAGCATAAAACATTGCAGAAAATTAATAGGCCAAATTAAATGTAGAAGTTTCAATTTTCCAAAATGGTGGGTGAGATCGTCCTCAAGAACCCATATAAACTTAGCAGATGCAGGCTTGGAAGACGTCGTCTGCTAAGAGAAGCCGAGACAGTTCACGGATGTGAGGTATGCTGATGCTTCCCCGCTTCCTGTCGTCGCGACAGAGGGACAAAAGCCAATAAGAGCCGTGCTATCGGGCTGCATTGAGCAATAACACTGGTGCATTGTGTACCAGTTAAATGGAGGGGTACAGCCGGCTCGGCCGAGTGGAGTAACACCCAGTGAATGGCGGTCATTGTGATGGGAGCTCTTGAAAAACAAACGTGGGTGAGTATGACTCACGGAGACGTCGGCAGAAAGTCACTGTCGGGGTCACGTTCTACAAGAAAAAAAAATGACGCACTATAATTTATTATGTTCAGAACACGTGAACATTTCTTCCTCCTAGACTTAGCCCACGAGGTAATTAAGATGACCACAGTGTGCAGAACTTCGGCCGATAGAAGTTTATTTAGAAACTGCTCAACGTACTTGAATGACGTCTGCTTAAGAATATCATTCAAAAAATATTACACGCGTGTACAACAATTTTAGAACGTCTAGTAATCTTAAAGAGCTTATTTTCTCGCGGCGAATATTGTGTTCTCTGTAGTCATTTTTAAGGTGTGATGTTGATGCAACATTTGTTTAAGACTTGGGTTTTTTTATCATTAGCATAAAATTACGGGTCAGTCTTAAATACCTCAAGAAGGGTATTTGTAGACGAGAAGAATTCACGCCGTTTTAGTGGCCTGCGGCTAAAGGCTTAGGGCGAGGGGTGATGCACGCGCTGTATCGCCCTTCTAAGGTCTCGAGCATGCAAACATCCAACCAAGTATCCGATCTGTGTGCAGAGCCACGACAGTTAACATTTTATCCTAGAACTGTTCAACGTGCATGGATGATGTCTTTTATAGAATATTTCACAAGTCGGTCTCCTACCTTCAGCTTTTCATCGCGTCTGAGGGCCACAACGGACGTGTTGGCTTCTAGTCGGTGACTTGCCTATGTAAGACTTAAACGGTGACCCTGCATTTTTGTTTGCCTAGTGGATTGCAGAGTGTGTAGACGTTGATGAACTATCTTATGATGAAGACTCTGATTACACTTCGGATTGGCTCTTTACAATGTAAAAAATATAAACTTCCTAAACTGTATGGGAAGTTTTTAACCAATTCATAGAATGGGACATTTTTCGTACTTCAGCTTATAAATAGAGAAATTGTTAAGTATTGTTACTATAAAAGTCAGGTAACTTAGGCAAACAATTTAATGTTTCCTAAAAATGTACAGAAGCAATATCATTGATGCATGGGAAACAGTTTTACCATGCATACTTTCTCAACACTCAAGTGCATCGGTGTGTTGGATTAACAAATAATTGTTTACAGTGTATGTACTAACATGGCAAGGTTCTGTTGTCGTTGCGGGTGAGCACTTCTCGGTCGTCCGGATTGTTGTCTAATTTCTGTTGTCCAAGTTACTTAGTACCCCTTTAGTATGTAATTAGTTTCCAAACAAGTTGAAAGGGTTTAGGAAAGTTCTCCATCAACTCTTACCTGTTTTCGTTTATCACTGACAGTACTTGCACCTCTTGTCTGATCACTACAGGAGCCGCGGTTGACGCAGTGGCTGAGACACTCGCCTCCCACCAAGGCGATCCTAGTTGAATTCCCTACGGACTCGGTCCCCGGATCATCACATGTGGGAATCGTGCCGGACGATACGGCCGGCAGTCGGGTTTTCTCGGAGATATCACGTTTCTCCCGCCCCATCATTCCGGTGCTGCTCTATATTTCATGTCACCTCTCACCAGCGCTAAAGACCTAGATGTTAAGTGCTGACCAAAATCTCTTCGATTTTCTGATTGCTACACCTCACTACCACTATAGTCCGTTCAGGAACAGAACAACTACTGCTAAGTGGATGAAACAGGCGTTACGATATTACAGACAGCTACTCCTCAGCTGTAATATATATATTTTTTAATATTACAGTTATGTCTTTCTCAACGAGCGCTTCTACTCCTGAATGACAATCAATCTTCGTGTCCTCTTTCGCCACTTGGCTGAAGTGTACTCTAGTGTGACCAGTTTCCTTCTTGAGAACATTATATAATCATCAGACAGGAGTTTCTATTGAAGATGTCCTGAATCATCCCACACCAGTCGCTGACGGGCAGACAAGAATTGAGCTGGATTGAGTGCTTTCAAATCCGGAAGTTAATTCTCAAACTAAGCAGGCTTCGCCTGATACGAATAGGTTTCGTTCAAAGTCATGTACTAATATTCAGTGTAAGAATACCATACAAATTTGGTTTGAAATGACTTCACATACATCTGTGGCATAATATTCCTTCTCATTTCCTGAATTAAATAATAAACCAGGTAGGTACCAAATAATCTTCGTATTTTAAAGAAGAATAATTTATAACGGTAATTTTAATTTCGGAAAAGCAGTCCCTCCAAAAAATAGAGCATTTATTTTTAAAATGTTTTAGTGGAGCTAACAATATATACGAAAAAAATTAGGGCTTTTCTGACGTATTATTAACTACCTATTTCTGAATTACTCTTCGCTCACCACGCTCTTTATAGATAAATTGCTGTTAGGTTACATGACTAGAATGGAATAAACAAGGGGTGCTAGTTAAATGCAACTTGCAGCATCTTGCTTCGAAAAATAGGACATTATCTTTTAATTTCGCTTAAGATGTGTTTTTCACGTGACCTTGCGCAAAGAATTTATCGAATAAGGTCATCATCTTGCATGAGTTTAGCATCAATTCTGCATCATGGGAAATCCACTTTAGAAGGGATTAGAGGCTAGACGAAAATTTCTGAGTTCCCAAAGTTAAAGAATGTTTTACCGGCGTATCATTCCGTGAGTTTCATTTCATACCAGGTAGTTAAAATTAAAACAATGTACTCACAATGGCCTTTTGGGAACTATAGTAAATGTATGTTGATGATGTTTGATTGCTATGCTAAAAAGGCATTGTGCAAGTGATTTAAACTTAAGAAAATCAGTTACAATTTTCGTCTCCAGGCAAAATTTGGCGCTGTATAAGCAATAAACATGTAGAAATTGTACAGAACGTTCAATGTATAAGGAATAGGACCTATATAAAGAATAAACGGTAAAATACGTGTGAAAGTTTAATGGTAACAGATTTATCATTGTACAAACAGAACTAGTTGTTTCAAAATGATTTCTCAATATGTTCACTGCACCGGAGACTTTTGTGAGTTGACTCGCATGTTTTACTAGTACCCTTTCTACAGAACCATGTTTCGCCCAGTGGCGCAAATAGTAACTATTATAGCGTTAATTTCTTTCGCGTTCCCTTATTAACAGATCTTCCCAATATAAATACCAAAACATCATTATAGTCCGTCACTTAAATATAATCACTTGGTAACATTGCGTTAGCGTAAGTCGTGTTTATGTGACTAGTATTACTGATAACCGTCGATAGTAGAATACATAGTATACTATTAATAATAATTTTATCAATTTACTTTCAAAGCGAACGTAGGTTAAACTTAAATAAAATATGCTGTTTACTCAAATATTAAATGTGTCGCCTGTACAAAATATTTTCTGGCAATTTTTTGGATAAAGCATTGCCTACAAAATGAATTACGTAAAAAATAATAATAATTTAAGCTGAGAAAAAAATATAAACAAATGTACAAGTAGTTCTTCAAAAACAAGAATTTGAAGGCTATACCGGCAGTTTACTGTTAGATATAATATGTATGTCAAACCTTTGACAGCGAAATGCTTATAATCACTATTTACTATCACTATCGCTGTTTATTCACTTCTAGGCGACTATCATTAATAACGGTAAAAATAACCTTCAGTACGTAGCGTCAGTTAAGTGTCGCTTGGAATTGGATGCGCTTGCGTTTCACACAAATTAAAGGATATTGTTGAGAATTTGTATATAATTTTTTCGTTGCCGGTAAAATTATAACCGAATATCTGCGTCAGGCTTACAGTGGGATACTATACAGGATTTTCATGCAAAAGGGAGAAAGAAGTGTGTGTGTGAAGTTGGCTGCGATATTGCATATGTAGCAAATACATAGAAAATATCCCCGAGGGCTTATCTAACATAAAAATTTCATCACGTTGAGGAGAGGAATAGTTGTCGACAGCGAGAAAGCTAGGCTGGATTTACACATTGGCCCAACACCCGGCCTTGGAAGGAATCGACCAATGTGTAACTGATGCTTGGTCGATCTTGGAACGTTGACTGTGTGTTGGAAACATTGGCCGTTCATTGTCAGTTTATCGTCCAACATCAAAGGGAATGGCATTGCGTTGACGTTGACTTTCGCTTTGTTACACATCGGTGCAGGCATTTGTTATTGCGTGTTTTAGTTGATTCGTAGTTTGAACGGAAAATTAACTTAAAATGTGTCAGTGGCCAAACGAGAAAGTTTTGGAGTTTACAGGGGGGAACGTTTGGTTGTGGGGGACTTGGACACAATCTGAATAAGAATTCAAATGCGGCAGCAGATTCATGGGAAAGGATAACGAATCTTATTTCCACTATTCTGACAATGTACACACAGCATGAAAGTTATTACAACAACTGTCACATCTACTTTACTTTCCATTGCCTAGACACAAAATTGGCGATATGACTGGCCAAACGCGATTTAGACCAGTGAGTAAATGACGACTGGACTTCCAATATTGGTCCAATCTATTGGGCCTTAGCGACGGTACACTAGCTCATTGAATCAAGGAGAGAAGGAGGAAAGTGGCCATAGACTATAGTTATGACATCATCCTAGCATTATCCTAGAGTGATTTTTTTTCGGAAACAGTCCGAAATTGCAGTCAGGATGGCCGAATCAGGAATCGAACCCTCTTCGTTTTGAATGCCAGTGCAATGCGTGTTACCATTGTTCATCTAATTTGTTACATTCCTCCAGGGGGCGGACTAAAAGCCCTGGTTACAAGTCTGGAATACATTGTGAGTCAGGATGGGATTTGTTAATTATAATTGGTAATAGTTTGAGAAAGTTAAGGTGGATTTACAATGATCCATCACATCAGACCATCGTTCACATTTTTTCCAGCCAATGAGAAGTCTTAGTGAATATGATGGTAGTGTTGTTACCTGAAAATATATTTTTAATAAAATTTAATTTCGTTAATTAAACCCTAAATTTCTCTGTTTTACATTGTTTTGACGAGAGTCGTCGTAGCAGAACGGGGAAGTAGTTTCGCTAATTTGGATTTATGTATTTTTCATCATAATTTTTGCTTCAGTTTCACTTCTGAAAATTTAACTTCGCTAGAACAGAGACTGGGAAGTCCGCGTAAATTGACACAAAAATTGAGGTCTGTGATGTTAGCAATCGGCGTTGAAGTAGCAACTACTGGCACAGTTTGTAAAATGCCTCCCATTTCCACACATCACACAGACGTGCAATGTTGCCAGTTTGACGGCGGCAGTACGTAGATGTATTCTTAGCCCAATACAAAATCGTGAGGGTGACTGAGGTGATTATGAAGTTGCTCCGGAATGTAAGGAAAGTGGAAACTGCAGCTCTCCGTGTGAGAGTCTGGTTGTGACCCCGATCGGGCACCCATTTATTCGCTGGTAGACATAATACAGTGCGATTTATTGCTACTTCAACGTAGATTGCGAACCTCACACAGACCACAATTGTGTGTCAATTTAATGGTATTTCTCAACCTCTGCGACCCTAAGTGTACACATAATTTTGCTCGTCTTTGCATCCCCTACAACGAGACGACGATTTTTAAACGTTATCCAAGAATAACCTGTATGGACAAAGTAGGTTGTTGCTTGTTTACGCATGGGTTCTAAGAACCATCTAATTTTTGGCGTGGTAAATAAAATTGCAAGAAATGTGTACGATACGTCTAGAAATGATACGAAACTGAATTTAAAATATAAGTTATCCTAGTACATAAATCCTCAAAAACTGTCTGGGTGGTTTGTTAATACATTTTAAGTTAACGAAGTCATGCCAAGTCCTTATTTTGACACCACAGTGACAATTAATTACCGGCACTACAATCGACAGCAACTCTCTGTATAAACACTTTCTTCGCCACGTATAAATGTTTGTTGCTACGAAGAAAAATGTTGTTTGAATAAGAGCCACTATAAAGTAACTTTGCCTCAAAAAATTTGTTTAAATGTTTCAGAAATGAAAACGAAAATTGTCTTGCTATCAAGATATCTTAATAAAATATTTATGATGAAGTTAGTTGTACTTTTTACTCAAGTTTTATATTAAAATAAAACAAATAAACGTAAGTTATTTTCAAAGAAAACATTTCAAAGAAAAAAATTAGTAAGAACAATCGTAAGCTATTCTAATTGTTTTTACTTCCCTACTACAAGCTTTATATCCTATAAAAAAATATTTCTTTGTTTGTAAAAATTACTTTTTTCTGTGAAGTAACGTTGTTATTGTAATACGTTCGCATAATTTGTTTGTGTATATAGCAAACACAAGTTCTGAATAGGCCGAATTTTTTTTTAATTTTAATAAAACCTGTTTTTACATAGTATTATCAACAGTACGCACAGTAATAAAAACAAGTTATACCCAGCGTCAGGTTACATTTGTACGAATACGTTTGAGCTCGAATCAATGGCCTTGTCTAAAATACGAATTTTTCGTTTAGAATTTGGTATTTAATTATTTAAAATTTTGATCTGTCGTGCTGACAGATTTTAACCGTACCTCAGTAACCTACCGGAATTCATGAGGCGATCTTATCCAGTTAGCAACACGGTAAGGTGCAGAGGTAAAAAGCAGTCGTTATCAGCACTTGTGAAACTCTTCAAACGGCAGATATTTATTGACTGATTATTGTATTTAGTAGCTGACATGATATCAGCTCGGTTCTCGTCTTCTGACTTACAGCTACCTACAGGGCGTGACCGAGATGTTTGTTTGAAATAATCTCTAGTTCCACAACGGCACTTTTAACGCCAATGTATAAGCTTGTATTTATTTATGTTGATTTTCTTGTTCATTTTATTACATAGATGACAAAAAACTAAAATCAATAAAATGTAATACAGTGGAATCCCTTTTTTATACTTCCCAAGAGACCTAAATAAAATTGTTGTAAAATGCACGAAAGGGAAAGAAGAGAGAAATTCCTCAAGCAAAAGCTGCAAATGGGACCATAAAATTAGATGTAAAATGAGGGAAAGTGTAAAAACAGTAGTTGTAAAAAAAGGATTCTACTGTAAATTGTAAATTTACTAAAAATAAATGTGATACGTGTACAGAGTAAAGTTTCTGCATAGTCTCGTGTGAAACAGCGACTTTATTTTCCTACCAATTCTATAATTAAATTACGTGTAACCTTATGGCAAGCTAACCGACGTTCTAAAACGTGTAGGACTAGGAATTCGTTACTATTTTGAGATGCCTAGCAATAATTCTTCATGATATTATACAAAAAAAGTATAATGGAAAATTGTTAATGTTCTATTTTTGACAAATACCACAGTAGGTGTTTACTTCGGAATACGTACACTTAACAGCAGCGGTTTGTGAACGGTTTATTTCAAATAAACGGGTTCGATTCGATAGAAAACTAGGATTTCTCTTCCCTTGGCTTTCACATGTGAGAATCATGTCGGAATATGCAGCTGGTCAGCGTGTTTTCTCGAAGATCTCCTGTTTATCCCCAGGGATATCCCGTTTCCCCCGCCATTTCAATCCGGCGCTGCTCCATACTCACCTCATGTCACCCCTCACCAGCACTAAAGACTTCGATGTTAAGCTCTGACCAAAATCTTTCACTCACTTCACCCCGCCCCTTCATTCCGGTGCTACTCCGTACTCACATCATGTCACCCCTCACCACTTCACCAGCTCTAAATACCAGTTTTATTGCAAGTTAAGCTGTATTTAGCGACATCGGTACAAATCCGAGAGTGGCCTACTAGAAGTGACATCACTATAATGCTTCGCCACTCAGCCAGCTCATGAATTTGTACAGCTGTCACAAAGTACAGCTTATCTTGCAACACAACCTCGCCACGCCACTGCCAAAGACCTAGGTGTTAAGTGTTGGCCAAAATATCTTCACTTACTCTTCTCTTGTCATATGCTCACTTATAGCATTTCCCACCCAATAACATAAGACTGAGTAACGTGAAATTGTTGTGTTCCACGTGTGTTTAAGCTAGGCCTATACTGTGAATAGTGATATTTTAGTCTCTTCCACCTTATCGGACGTTTAATACGATATATAGCTATTTTCAAGTTGCTGTAAAGAACTCAAAATTATTTTTAACGCGTTGCTTTGAAAAAAAATCGAGACTTTATATAGTGGTAGAACGCACAATTGTTTATAGGTTCTTTGCAAAATAATGCACAACTCAGCAGAAATTTTTTTTTATTTATTATGGTTTATTTTCGTAACAAAATGTGTGCAAAAATCTGAATAAAGAACTGTGGGTGTATTGGTACCGAAAAATTAGGGTGTAAATACATTTATATCAGTGTCAAAACTCAGTAGCAATTCTCTGATATAAATAATAGGTTGTTCATAAAAACATACTCTAGAAATCATTATGAAACACTCAGATATGGCCTTGATGACTGTCTATCAAAACTTCCCGCCACAGAGTATAACTATTGAATCAATATAAAATTGTCAATTCATACATTTTAAAGATAACTCTAGTATTATGTAAAATTTGCCAAAGAATATTGTGAAATGAAGGGACTTTTCTTAAAAATTTATTCGCTCTTAAGAGATTTGTGTACGGATTGACCAGTACAATTTGCGCACTGAATTATGAGTAGAAGTTGTTTTGTACAAATACGCCAGAAAGCATAAATATTAACCATGTTGTTTTGTGATCGATTACTAGGTAAAGTTGACTGTATTTTAATGGTTAATTAGTTATTTAATGTTTGTCATGCATGTGCTGCCATCTATGACAAAACTGCCTAATAATACATTTGACCGCATAGAGAAAAGCAAACTTCAATGTTTAGCACATTTGTTCGAGTAAGATTTTGTTTTGTCTATGGAATTGATACATAGGTCAATAAAAGTTGTAAACAACAAGATTGGTGAAACTAAAACTTAAATTTCCTTTGTGAAATTAATACAGTCAAAAACACATGTATATACATCATGTAGGCCTAACACTTACCATACACTCGTAGTCGATAAACTACTTTTTTTTTTTTTAACTAACGGTAGTTTCAAAAGTTTTGCAATGATGTATTTCATTGTTTATATTGAGTAATAAACGATGCAGCTTAAATTATTCTCAACGCTGGTTATAAGAGATAATCCTTTTGCTGCCCATTTATTATAGTAAACTTAACAGCAATGGCAAGTAATTTCAAACAGGATAAGCTTGTATGTTATTATGTACTGTAGTGAACACAATAAATCAATAGAAACTATTTATAAAAAGCTAGTGCGATAAATTGTCACCCATCGTACAAACGCACGCTTGCATTCTTAGCCAGTATACAAAGGCAAGCAAGATATCTTTACTGACATGCTAACAGAAACTGTAAAACAAATGTCCCACACCTAAAAATGCATAAGGCCCAGCTAAAATTTCACACAAATTCTTCGGTGGAAGCAAAGGAACTTTAACCAGATCACTTGAAAATTTAACAACAGATTTCACCGTAGTTTTTATAACAGTCTCTAAAACTTTGTAGAAATCTATTCAAACACATTAGTTTCAAAGCGGAGGAAAATAAAAATAATCAAAGAAAATCACTGTTTCGTATCACGCCACAAAACTCTGAACCGTGTGTAGACGAATGTTTAACCTACATATTTATTTTACTAATACAAATATAATATTAACGTCAGTTTTCGTGATAGTATTACTTCTTCTACATTCATTCTCCAAGAAAACACGATTTTGGAATATTTTTTAGCTTATATTTATTAAATTAATCCATTCAACCTTGACTCATCCCGTGTATTTTGACAGATCGAACCACGAACGACAGTAAAATCCAAGATAGGCCCACTGATAATTCACCTGCGGCATGGTGCACTTTGAAAGGAATGTAGAATTTAAAGCAACTAATTAAGTTCCCCTTCATTCTTCCCCAGACAGTAAAAAATTGGTTTTGTACTTTCACAAAGAAAATCTTCGGAAACTGGTTTCCAAAATATATTTTGTAAGACTACAAACATTATACACACAGATATATATATATATATATATATATATATATATATATATATATATATATATACACATAAAAATCACCCAGACCTCAGACGTTAACTTCTGAGTACAGTGCAGTCAATACACTTTGATTGTTATCTAGGCTACTTTGATGTAATAAAATGTGGCAGGAAAATACAAACTATCTGCAAAGAATAATATAACTGGTGTTTCAAAATAGCTCAATTTATCCTGAAAGATCTATACGAGCATTTAGTTTCACATCGCACACTATGCGCATAAACATTTATCACACTCGTTCCTACAGGTACTTGAAAAATTTAGACCACTTAATTGACCTGCGACAATAAAAATTCCGCCGTGGTTTCAAGTATTTCTGATAAAAGAGAATTTTTATATGATCTCCCATTTTTGTCTCCTCTGTCCCGCTACATGTTCAAAGATATTATATATTTGGGTCCTCTGGAGGCCATGATCAAAATAGCCCAAATATTCGCACTCTCATTCGGTACTGACGTCAGAATGTGTTGTTTCGTAATTCAGAGCGTGAGTGCAAGCGTTGGTATAGGCGGTTCGGGATAAAGTGAGCACTCAAAAAAGCCCTGCTAAACTTCTCTTTTCAAACCAATTCGTATTTTTCCGCCCGTAAGGGTTAACGACGGGAAATGTCTAACCTCTCTGGACACGTCACTTAATGTTTGCGCGTGTAAGGTAAACTGTGCAGTCGGTAGGTACATACATAAATTGATAAAAAAAAGTTTATTATTGATATGAAATGAAATTATGTCGATTTCTGTTAATTTTGTTTATGTATTGTTGCATTTAAATAGTAAAACACATAGAACTCTATTGCGTAATTTCGCTGCCAACCATTCAAGCATTAAGGGGACTTTAGTCAATGTTGATATATATGCAGTAACGGCTGGTGATATTTTACAAAGGTTAAATTTTTAGTGCTCACTTTATTCCGAACGACCTATAGCAAGTGTTTGTAAATGCATGCTCTATGCACACTCTACGTGTATTCCATGCAGTACCGTTAACCCGAGCTACTTTGGCCTTTGGGGAAGGGGGTAACTTTGCTCCACTCAACATTAATTAGATGGATCAAAGTGATATTTTACTCCCGGCTCTAATTATCTATTTATTTAGGAATGGACACCAAAACTAATATTCTGAGTGGGTCAAAGTAACCCCACACCGAAAGAACAATTTTGTAGGAAGTTTTCCCTGCAAAATTATTTTGTAGTAACTACAAAAATAATTTTGTGATGGCCACAATATTTTAGTGGTGTCAACAATATGTTTTTTGTGGCGACCACAAAAAAAAATTGCTGGATAAATACCCGCCAAATATTTTGTAGCTGCCATAAACTATATTTTCCGCGCATAAAGGACCAAAGTATCCTCAGTGTACTGGTTTTTTTTTTGTGTATGTGTATTGTTTATTCTTTTTTTGTTCCCACATTTTGCGGGCAATGTATTCTCAGATACGGTAAATAAAATTATAATATTTTAGAACAAGGCACTGGATGCACGATATCAGCGATTATAATGTTGGCTGTTGACAGAAGACTAAGAGTGCGAATGTGTAGGGCCTATGCACACCAAAAATATTTGTAGAAATTCTAGAAGCGAGTGCGAGCGCAAGTGTAAGTGTTAATGAAGAGTATTTGGAACACAATTTGAGTAATATTACGTTAAAAAAATATATTAAACAGATTTCATTCTGTAAGAAAAAAATACTCTCTGAAATAGATATATGCAAACGTTAAGCAATGTTTAGAAAATCTTTTTATTTCAAAGAAGCATTACGTCACTTTATCTACCAGTGCAAAACTGAGTCCACTATATCGGATACATTCGTATATTTTATACTGTTGTGTAATCTACAACCTGAAGCGCTGTTTATCTTTGAGCCCCTCCCCAGCTCTACACTTGCACTCTGGTAGGATCTGCTGTTGTGCGGTGTCGTCACTCGACAAATGTTGGTACGTGCCGTTATGTGGACGAAGTACGAAGGTCGAGCAACTTGTCAGATTACACATTACTGCTGATCTGGCGCACAAGAGTCCCTGATATGTACAACTCGTGTCACGCCATGCGTTAGCAGCTGCGAACATTATGAAAATGTCTGCTTATTGTGTGACTATTTCATCAAAGGCTGTTCGAACTATTACAGAATTTGTACACGAAACTAAACAAAAAATTTCTCAAGACTTACGTCAGCACCACACAATTAACTACAATAAATAAACGATTCAGAAGTGTAATACGTACACGGGCCAAAATACTTTATATAGTTTAACTTGGCACGTAAGTCTGCTAAGTATTCGTGTAATGAATGGAGTCCTCTTTCATTCATGGTCGACTCTGTATGCTGCATGTACAGTTCGGGATAAAGCAAGCACGTTTGAAACATTAGTTACCTATTTTCCTTTCAGTGAGTGTGAGTGAGTGAGAGGTTTTGGTCATCGAGGTCTTTAGCGTTGGTGAGGGGTGACATGAGGTGAGTATGTAGCAATGCCGGAATGAAAGGGCGGGGGGGAAACGGGAGATCCCCGATGCGAAAATCCGGGGACTGACTCCGCCGGGAATCGAACCCGGATTGCCTTGGTGGGAGGCGAATGATCTGACCATTCAGCCCCCGTGGTCCGTATCTGTAAGACAGTTTATAGTTTCTTGTCACCTTAAAACATAACCAAAGCAACACAAATAAGAATCAAAGTCTACAGTATGTTGCAAAGTCTAATAATGTCGCCGTTTACGGTACGTTGGAGGGATTTACAAAATAATTTTCTTGACAGTGACATTCCATGCTCGTCTGTTTTATGTACGTACAGTTACACAAAGGGTGCATTTGGAATAGTTTTGAAAAAAAAATGGCTCAGACGTGATAAGGGCGACGCTGACGTGACACACTCCGTTCCTTATTATTCTTAAGGGCATGGTCTATAGCTATTTTCATCGTCATATTTTATTTTTATATTTGTACCAGATATTTTCTTCTTATTTTAAACATAAAATGTGACTAAATTTTTCTCTTGCGAAATATTTTATCTCGCATGGTTTTTGCGTAATGGCTTTTAAATGACAAAATTGACATGTTACAGGTTTGTGTAAGACACTTAACACCAACTGTCATACCAAACTGAAAAAAAAAAATTCACAGTGAATAACATTGTTGCAGGTTACAAGTTAACATATATTACAACAAAAAAATATTTTGCATTTTAAAAAGTGATGAAATTTAAAATGAAAATTTTAAAATTTCAAAAAATTTTTGAAATAAAAAATATAATTCTTTTGTTTTATTTTTATGAATGTCAACTTGTAACCTGCAACATCGTTATTCACTGCGAATTTTTTTGAGCCAACTGAGTCAGTTGGTTTTATTGTCTTACAAAAAACCGTAGCATGCGAATTCTGACATTTACAAGCCATTAGGGAAAGCTATGCGAAATAAAATATTTCATAAGAGAAAAATTTAGTCACAATTTATGTTTAAAATAAGAAAAAAAACATCTGGTACAAATATA
This sequence comes from Medauroidea extradentata, assembly GCA_003012365.1. Taxonomy (NCBI): domain Eukaryota; kingdom Metazoa; phylum Arthropoda; class Insecta; order Phasmatodea; family Phasmatidae; genus Medauroidea; species Medauroidea extradentata. The sequence continues at coordinate 43,038 of PNEQ01028072.1, forward strand.
AAAATATAAATACGACGATGACAATTGCTGTACACCTTGTCCTTTAGCGCAAAACGCTCATATGTCACACAGTGCTTCAGCCGTACCGCTGTACTAAAGTAGGTCCTACTTCAAGTTGTAACACTACAATTATAATGCTGAAATGTATGTATTACACCTCATTGTAGGATTATTAAGCTGAGAGTGAGGTGATGGTTTTACGGACCTTCAAAAACGAGGTCTTAAGAGCCGATGAGGGTGAAGTGAGGTGAAGGGACAGCATAACATCCATGCCCGAGCCGGGATTTGAACCCAGGACATCTCGCACCATACATCAGCGTCTTACCGACCACACTACGGAGGCCGGCTAGCTGAGAGCAAGTGAAGATATTTTGGTCACAACTTAAAAGCGAGGTATTTTAGTGCTGGTGAAGGGTAAGTATAGAGAAGCGATGTGAAAACAAGTACCCCGGAAAAACCCCTGGGAAGTCTGAGGTGACCGGTTGGACCATGTAACTACCGCCGCAGTTCTGTCATATATGTATATGAGAGAAACAACTCTTTTAAGCTATGCTGAAAACCTTGAAAACAGTATTTTTAATGCTTACCTAGCGACTCTCGTTTTTTTTTTTTTTTTTTTTTCCGTAGACCAGTGCAGCAAAACAGTGCGTGTTTCCAACACACAGCAAAAATGGTTGACAGCCAGATAGGAGGGGCTCTTGAACTAGGTTGTAGAATATATTACGTAATATTAACATGAACACCATAATCCACAAAATTTCAAAGCTAAATTAAAGCGAAGTGCGGATACAGTAAGAAAAACATAGTGTGGAAAACTGACCCTGCCTAATTGTTTTGTGAAGATTTTGTTTTGTATGGACATCAACGTATTTTATAGTCATAAAATATATTTGGTAACTGACAAACAGTATCGTAGAGTACCGTAAACTGGGGTAACATTGGCCCTGGGGGTAACTTTGTCCCAATCAAAATTTCATTTGTTATGTTGTTGAGTAAGAACATTTCAAATTTCATCTGACTGGATTAAATGAATTTTTAAGCACCGGACTTTGATTATCTGTATATTAACTAAATTACTCCAAAACTAATATTTTAATTGGGACAAAGTTACCCCAAAATGGGCCAAAGTAATTTACGGTAACTAAAATTTATTGCCATATTAATTTTACATTTTTATGCTGGTAAGCCTATTGGGAAATGGCTCACATACTACACTAAAATAACCAAAAATATCTCAAAGTGACCCGTATTAAGCCTAGACATAGCCCTACTCAAGACTCGATGTCGGGATCTTGTGATCTTTTAGCAACAACACTAAGGTCTCGGCCAAATATTTCCCTTGGTGAAACGTGATTAAAGAAAATAATTATGACAAAGTGCTGCAGCCACGAATGATGACTTCTTCCCACTAACGATGCCCTTGCACTGTAGAGTATTTCCTAAAGAGTAATGTTGCTGTAGATCACCTTTGAAAAACTGGCCAAGTGTTCAGTTTTAACTTTTGCTTTAGTCAAGGTTGAATATGAAATTAAATACAGGCTGTCGGGAAATTTGTGGATACACGCTACGCAAAGTGAATCTGATATAAAAAATAAGAAAAAAATTCTCTTTGGTAAAATGTTAGGCCCTCATTTTACGAGAAAGGCTTCATAAAGGTCCTAAACAAGCAGCGGAATGGAAGTAAAGGGTAAGGAAATTCGTGGTTGCGGACTGCACCACATGATTCTATGACCAGAACTAAGATGAAAATACTCAGTAAAACGTCGCCATCTCATTTGTTTACGATGAAAATAAGATGGTAGTGCTTATCCTACCATCCATACCGTATACGAATTCCATTATTTGACAGATTATGAGAAAATACGACTATATAAACAAAAACACTATGTATTCTTCCACCATCATGTGCTTTCCAGCTGACAATCAAAACATGCCAACAGTTAAGGTATATTATTGCAATAAAATCCAAACTGTTTCGTGATATTCTGTTGATTATTTTTTATCTCAGACATCTAATTTGTTTTCAATACTGGTTGCACATTAATCTTACTAGAATTAGGTGGGAAATGTTAATGGAAAATTATTTCATATTACAGTTATGAATTGCTTACTCTACTGATGTTAATATAACACAATAATTCATCGCTAGAGACAATGGAAAATCGTTAAAATGTTTAAAATAGTCTCCAATAAACTATAGTATATTAACCGTGACACGTGTGAACAGTTGTTGGGAGAAATCACACACGCTGTGTGTCCAAGCTGTGCAGTTCTAACTGAACCTGTTGTAGAGAGAAAAAAGGTTACAAATAAACGATAGCCAATGTTGATACAAAACATTCAGTGTTTTATACATCACGTTGGAGCCTAGCAAACAGTCAACTATTCCCCCTTGTTTGGCTGTAGTTCGTCAAGTTCGCGATAATGCTGTATGACTTTGGCGCTGCAATCAGGGCGGTCGGACTCAAACTCCGCCCACTTCCCGCCGACTCAGAAAAACAATTTATCAAAGCGTATTTTTTTTAATCAATTTATGAAATACTTTCTTCGCTCACAATTTTAAATCATGGCTCCAGAAGTCTTCATTTACTTTATTTACTTGTCAACAAGGGAAAAAAATGGGCGGAGTTTGAGCCTGACCGCCCGGATTACAGCGCCTAAAAGTACAACGTTCTCAGTAACTTGACGAACTGCAGCCAAACAAGGGCGTCAAGCAAAATACATTGTTAGATAGGCGAGTGTCCAGACCTGTTCTTCTACGACCGTTGTTACAACAAACTGAAATTGCAAGAGCATGTGACAGTGCAAACAAACATATTTAACCAAAAATTAAAAAAATAAAACAATATATACAAACATTATCGCAATTATTTTTCTTGTTGCCGTCAATTTCGTTCTGCACTATTAGATCATAAAGCAGTATATTTTAAGTTTCAAGTAGTAGGACTATCAAAAAAAACTTAACCTTTTTGTGGTAGGGCCTACCTTCGAAATTACTATCTCAGTTATATCACTCACAACACGGTACTTTAAAAACTAGTAAACATATTTCTTGTAGACTGCGTAGCAAAAATTTGCACTCTCACAATCTCAATGGAAATAATATACCAACATAAAGCGTAAGTAATAATAAACGAACATGGGTAGACATAATTGCCCAGATCAGCTTTGAATCAGTTTAATAATATATATGATCAAACAAGTTCACTTTAATGACTGGGAAGTACATAGGCTTAGGTCTTCTGGCCTTTTCTTTGGGTAATAATATGTAGGACTACACTTTTTGCAGCCGACAGACACAAAATCTCACGTGGACTTGATATAAAATGGTACCACTTACTTTCTTTAAAAAAAAACATTAAATATAGGCTTTTTCGTACAAAATTAATTTATTGAGTCGGCGCCTTGAAAAAAGCATGTTTACATATGGGCCTACAGCAAGAACCGTACGTATTTGCCCACAAACTCTGTTAAATTAAAAACCGGTAAGAATTTTTGCCTGTAGTCCTTTTCTCTGGATGGTTTACCTGCTTCTTACTTTGCAACTGTTTTTGTAGACATGCCACGCTGCCGGGCGTTTTTTCAGTTCCCGTCTTCTGAAACACTCCGTAATATTCCGTTGGCGATTACAGGCCGGGTTTTTTAAATCCTTTCATTGCAATATATTAAATATTCGCACAGAATATTAAAATAACACCTTATAAGAATCACAAACACGCACGAACACACGAGAAGCTCATGCAAATGGCCGTTCTTTATTTTGGTAGCTGGTACAGGTTGACTGATAATGGTACGGCTGTTTGTACGATAGTAATAGAAATGAAGCAATTTGAATAGAATAAAATAGTTAACTGACTAATGCTGGATACGGAGCCGTGTTTTATATTACGGTTCCTCCGAAATGCTTACATCTTTTTCACGTATAATACACACTATTTTCAATGTCGGCGATGGAAGTTAACTGATTTGTTGTTCAGGGCTGCCACTACTGTTTCATCAGGACATACGATCACGCCCGGTTGTTTTAAATCGTATGTTATTCTGCCACGTGGTACAAATATTGGTAGCAACGGCTGTCAAAATACGGACTTCTTATACGAGATGGATTTTACATTCCCGCTAACTGTATTTTGGAACACCTAGTAAACTGAGGGCATGACGACTTTTTACTAAAGAGAATTTTATACTGTGTTTTGGTCACTAACGACTTGAAATAAGGCGGAGCTTTGTAGTTTACGAATCTGTCCGTGGAGTCACTGCAGTGTGTGGGAACAAAGAATAAACAAACCATACTAAAATGAGGTTGACGAGGACAAAAAAATTCGTCTCGTTTGACATTAGTTGTGATTTTTGTGATGTTTGTACCAAAGGTTGTAATTTGTTTCTATATGTCTATTTTAAAGACTACAGGCAGCTACAAATTGCGGGGATGTGTTTGTTATAAGAATACTGATTGTTCACTTGCTTCTAACGTAAATAATTTCAACAAAAACACAAAAGACTTGGGCTGTTATTGACGAAATTCCAATATTTCATTACACTGTTATATTTCCAACTAAAAACCACGTGTGTAACCAAAGCAAGACTCCGCTTATTACAAAGGTTACGTGAGCTACAGCAAAAAACAACGGTACCGTACAAGAAATGTAGTACAGAGAGGTCCGAGATTATAAGAAACATTGGAAATAATGTTATTTTTATTTAAAAACAATGAAATGCCACATTTATAATGATTTATATGTTCACATACTTTTCAAATGCTTGTTAGATAAACATTTCTTTAAGCTTAACTGCAGTGTACATGGAGGCTAATGTACAATATCACATCCATGCCATCACCATGGCGTCATCAAAATACAAAGAGAACATTGTTGCTAACTGTTTTGTTTGATGAAGTTTCTATGATTCATTACAAAATTATCATCATACAGATATGCCGTTTAGTTTACTCCAAAATAATGAAGTTAGCGAAAATGTTCCGCACAACTACAGATCCTTATGGTAAGGTTACTTCTACTACAGATTAGAAGGAAATGTGTTTTCTTATGGGAGAGTTTGGCACAGGGAAAATTTCTGCCCCTAGATTCGCTTTTATCACTAAGGTGCCAGAAAATTACGAAACTGTAGTAAAATTAAGTTTAAATAGGCTTGGAAATGACAGAAGTCATTTAACTTAATTATTAAATAAAATAAAAAAAATCGCGTTTTAAATTACCAACTTACTTTAACCTAAAATTATGGGAAGCTCTGTGATTGGTCAGTTCGTACCCATTACCGATACCAGCGCTCAAGCGGCAGAAATTTTCCCTGTGCCAAACTTTTAACATTGATATTTCTAACCTGTAGCAAAATTAACCTTACTTATTGCAACGAACTTTGTTTCCCATATCGGGCTTTGACGTCAGAGGGCGTGTTGCTCTAATCGTCCATTCACATTGTGCAGTCCGTATCAGCGAATTACATGACACGCCGTGCAACGTGACGAACGTCACCATTGGCCGACGGTTTCTTTCCACCGCTTCACTTAACCATTGATAGGCTTCGTATCATTTCATTCTTCGGGGTAGGTAGATGGTTACAAAGGCGCCCAAGTAATAAAATCTGCGTTCGGGGTGTGATTCCCTGGCCATCGAATACCTTCCCCATACGATATTTATTTTACCACTCATCAGCATTGTTTGGACTAAAATAATAACGTAACCATTTTCCAATTAATAAAATAGTAAATTTATGCATTTATAATTTTATCTGATTATTCCTCACGTCATGAAATATACTATTCCTATTCTCCATTACGTATCACTATTTCATAACGATTCACTGCCAAAACCCAGTTTTCTTGCTGGAGTCTAATCTTGTTGACACTCCTTTAGCAACAGTGTGAGGTGCAGTGACATACAGATGCCCTGAACTCAAGGAGATTTGTATTTCTATCTTCTCAAGGCCGACAGGTCAATAAAACACAGTCCGGTTTTATTGATTTATCAGTGCATATTAACCTGTCTCGCTAAGTTCTCCTGCAGAGATATGAAGTAGGCTTCTTGAGATGGATTAAGCCTAACTAAATAGGAGCTAAAAGCTACAGCAACCGTTATCTCAAGGCGTTACAGAGTAACTGCAGACATGTAGTTAGTTTCAAATGGTAACGCAGTTGGAATTTCTAATTATAAAATGGCACTTAAGCCAATTATAATTCAATTTCGTATTTTTAAGTACCCGGAACTGACTAAGCTTCGTGTGTGAAGGTGTCCCTTTTGTAGCTCAGAAATCGTACCAAAGCAGTTGATTCAGCACCGTATATTCAACAACCACTTTTCGTACGTATAAACACAGTCAGAATGTAGTCAATCCGGAACTGATACAGCACCAAATATTCAGCTACCCTGTGTTTTTTTCTAATGGTACCGTAATTAACGAACTGAATACTAGTAATGACTTGCGGTATGTGGAATCAAATTTGAAACGATTTTTTCGCGGAGATCGTAAAATTAACTTTGAAATAAAAATTTAAAACACCATTACAAAACATTGTTTCACGTTAGACAACTACTGACTCGTCATATCAGTAATTCATCCCTAGTTAATAAATTATTACCTTTTCAAGATGCTTTATTTGTTCTAATTTCTCAAAAAAATTAGATTTTTTAAACATATACCAAAGTCGCAACTTTGTTACTAGAGTCGAAGTTTTAATACTGGTATATCAATACGATTATTTAAAAAAAAAAAAAAAGAAAGGATTTCAGAGAAATATTACAGTACAACTGAATATGTTTGTAGTACATACTCGTATGTTACACAAATAATTTAGGTACTTAAAGTAATCTTGTTGCATGTTTTGTGAATACATATGTGTACTGAAACCCTTTAGTAACTTAATCGACTAAAAAACGAAGCACGTTTTATTGTATTTTCTGTCCTTTTTTCTCTTCTACACTGAGAGATACTTCCCTCCGGTCAATGTCTACATTGGTTTCCACCCCTCAGGTTGTCTTCTCAGACGAGAACAAGCTGAACTGTCGCTCAAAGTGTACGTCCGTTGGCCGCTTGCTCCGGTCGCATTTATATAGGGACGCTCATTAGGAAAATATTTTATATTCAGTTTCACCCTTTTATTATGGTATAACATAAAACGTGTGTTCTGCAGCGGCCGTTCTGAAAGTGTACGTGGACTTCAAGAATCCTTACGAATGCCTCGTTAAGGCTCGGTTTCACTCGCCATATTGAATTTTACTATTTTTAGCTTTTTTTTTTAATTCTAAGAAGAAAAATGTTAAATATGCGATTATATCTCCAATTCTATTTACATTTTGCTACAGTATAGACTTTGCGATTTAGATGCTAACATATAACTACGCCGCAAATTTTTTTACATTCATAATTTGCCCGACAAATTGCGACCAACTAAACATTACTAGTTTTGATGCTGTGCTTGCATTGTAGCTGAAGATAAATAGAATTGGCAGTATAGTCACCGATTTAACACTTTTCTTCTGAGAATTCCAAAAAAGCGAAAAATAATAAAAATTCAATATGGCGACTGAAACCGAGCCTACCCGCGCGTGAGAGGCTCAAAAGCGACGGAGACATAAGGTCGACCTTGAAGCGCGCATCAAATGCCGCGTCGCCTCAACGAATCAAGCGCTGAACTAGCGTGCTAGGTTCCCGCCGAACGGTTTTTACTATGGGACACTAAGCGTGACCATACAATTTTTTTTCGTGGAAAGTCTGCAACTAAGTCCAGTGCAGGTCGCAATCTGAATTTCACTGACATCCGGTTAGAATATTTAGAAGTACGGAAGTCTGAAAAGGCCGTTTTAAGCCATATTGTATGTCTTAGAAACTATGTTTTTAATGAGCGTGGCGTCTTAACAATGAGGTTCCGACCTAGTTTGAAGTTTGTTTTCTTTTCGTACGTTGACACAATGGGCACACGTGGAATATTTTCGTAGAAAAAACTTGTTTACGAACACGCTGCAACGGATTTGAAGCGTTAGGTAGGCGGCCGCCTTAAGGGCGTTCAAGTGGGGAAAAATTCATAATTTTATATTTGTATAAAATAGTGTTAGTTTTGTAGACATTACTTCAGAGAACATTAACATCTAACGGAAAAAAATTAGCTCATCTAGTTTTCCCGTAATGTCACTTCAAAGTCAAAATTTGCATATTTTTACTTCATACAAAACTTGAAAACC
>PNEQ01028073.1:0-51162 GCA_003012365.1 Medauroidea extradentata
TGGAGCTGCGCTTCGGGGACTGCTATTTACGACATGCCCACCATGCCCAACTTCGAAGCCGTAGCCAGCGACCTGGGGAGTCACTTCAGGAACTTTGGCAAGACATTGTGAGACTAGCCCATCTGTCACTTGAGGGGTGTCCAGAAGAGGCGCGAGATGTGCTTGCCATTGGGTTCTTTGTTGATGCCATTGCAGACTTTGAGGTGCGACAAGCAGTACACCTGGCAGCACCTCGTACCACGCAAGATGCTCTAGCCCGTGCACTGGAAGTCGAGTCAGCAAGGCAGGTGCCAGCGAATCGTCGTGTGGTGCGAGCAGCGAAAGTAACTTAGGGAAGAAGAGGGGAACCGCATCGAGAATACCCTGAAGGAAATTAAGACAGCAATTAGCGTCATTTCCAGCAGAGTTGGTGCTTTGGAACACTGCCCTCGACCAGGAAAACGGCCAGAGTGCTGGGAGTGTGGACGACCTGGACACCTTAGAGCCCAGTGTCGGCAGTATCAGCGAAGAAACCAAGACCCAGAACCAGGTGAGACCAACCAGTCAGTTCAAAATTCGGGAAACATGTAAACACCGGTTTTGAGGGGCGAATGTCGGTGATTGCTGGAGGTAAGGCCCCACAATTCCTTCGAGTACGTTCGGTGAAACAGGAAGTTGATGCATTGCTGGTAGAGGGCAGCCTGGATGATGTACCCTGTCAGATGGTTGTAGATACAGGGGCGACCATTACAGTTGTCAGGCCAGACATCGTTAGGCCTTTTCCCCAGCAATCACGTGGTCAAAGTACTAGAGTGTGCACATTAACCACTGTAAATGGTGAGAAAAAACCAGTAAAAGGGAAGAAGCGTGTGCAACTAAAATTGGGTAAATTAGAGTTAGAACATGAAGTCTACATAGCAGATATTGCGGATGCATGTTTACTGGGACTAGATGTTCTACGAAAACTAGGATGCTGCATTGACACTCGACTGGGGGTCTTGAAGGTAGGTAAAACCGAGTTGGTACTAATACCACGACCAAAATTATCGTCACCAGTCAGCTACCCTGTAGTTTGTTGCCAGGCCACTGTGTTGCCTGCTTCTAGCGAAATTGTGATACCAGAGCGCTGTGTAGGACAGTTTGTAAGGCGCCTAGGATTAATCGAGCCTATGGGAAGAGGGAGTAACCTCCCTGATGGAGTACTTATAGCCAGAACTTTTGTTTCATCAAGATCAAATAATTTCCCTGTTAGAATGATGAAATTGACTGACAAGGCAATTCGTCTTGAGGAGGGGGCAACGATTGGCTTGTGTAAGCAGGTTTCCCAGATAAACACCACTGAGTCTAAGGTTTTAAGGGAAGACTTTGTGAAGCATACTCTGCCCGAACCACTTACAGAACTCCTGAAGAGGACAAAGGAAAACCTGGACTGGAGACAAGAGAATGCTGTTGCAGAACTCTTAATAAAGAATCAAAATGCTTTTTCATGAGGTTCACAGGATCTTGGTAGGACATCTGTGGCATGTCATTATATTAATACAGGAGATGCCAGACCTATCAAGCAACCCTCTAGACGTCTACCGCTTGCTTCACACGAGGTAGTTGATGACATTATGAAGGAAATGAAGGATCTGGATGAAATAGGGCCATCGAACAGCCCCTGGTCATCTCCAGTTGTGTTGGTCAAGAAGAAAGATGGCTCAACAAGATTTTGTGTAGATTACCGGCGGCTGAATGATGTGACCAGGAAAGACTCCTACCCACTTCCTCGGATAGATGACACTCTGCATAGTCTGGCTGGATCCCAGTGGTTTTCAACATTGGATATGAAAAGCGGTTACTGGCAATGTGAAGTGGCCCCGAAAGATAGAGAGAAGACTGCCTTTTCTGTACAAGGTAAAGGAACTTGGCAATTCAAGGTCATGCCTTTTGGACTGCGCAATGCTCCTGCAACATTTGAACGACTTATGGAAAGAGTACTACCTTTGGATATTTGTCAGGTTTATTTAGATGACATTGTGGTTACAGGGAAGACATTCGATGAACACCTGACACGTCTTGATTCAGTGCTCCAGAGGATAACAGCAGCTAATTTGAAGCTAGTTCAAAAAAAGTGTAATTCGTTCCAAGGTAAGTGAAATTTTTGGGACATGTAGTGTCGGCTGAAGGGATAGAAACAGATCCAGAGAAGACAAAAGCAATTAGATATTGGCCACATCCAACTGATCGGACTCAAGAAGTTTCCTTGGGCTGTGTGCTTACTATCGGCGTTTTGTGCATGGATTCGCCACAGTAGCAAAGCCATTACATGAGTTGACTGAGACTAAAAGAAAATTCTTCTGAACCCCCGATTGTGAATCCTCATTCAGAAAATTAAAGGAAATTTTGGTTTCACCTCCTGTCCTATGTTATCCTAGTAGTGATGGACAGTTCATTTTAGACACTGATGCGAGCGATGTGGGGATTGGTGCTGTGTTGTCACAGATTCAGGATGGAAAAGAGAGGCCATTAGAATATTTCAGCAAAGTGTTACATAAGCCTGAAAGAAATTCCTGTGTAAATCGCAAGGAGCTCCTGGTAATGGTCAAGTCTATTTCACATTTTCACCATTACTTATATGGAAGGCATTTTATTCTACGAACAGATCATGCATCATTACATTGGTTACTGAACTTCAAAAACCCAGAAGGACAGATAGCTAGGTGGATGCAGCCCCTTCAAGAGTACGATTTTGAAATACAGCACAGTCCAGGGCGCTTACACAACAATGCTGATGCACTGCCCAGGAGGCCATGCGAGCCAATGTGCTTTCATTGTGATCGCCAAGAAGGGAATGCTGGGAAGACACCAACTGCTAGGATAACAAGAATCCAAGAGTTCACAACTGGCAATGAACCTTCTCCCTGGAGCGACGAAAAGATTGGCGAAGATCAGAGAAAGGACTCTGCTCTTGGGCCAATACTAGAATGGAAGGAAAAAGGCCAGCGCCCAGAGTGGGCCGATTTATCTGATCAAAGTACTACAACTAAGGCATACTGGGCACAACGGGATTCTCTATCTCTGAGAAATGGTGTCCTGTACCGGAACTGGGAAAGTGCAGATGGCAAAGAAACACGCCTACAGCTGGTACTCCCAAAAATTAGATTTCCAGAGGTGCTGAAGGAACTTCATAGTTCAGCAGCTGAAGGACATTTTGGAGTTAATAAGACCTTCAACAAAGTTATATTGCGATACTATTGGCTACATTGCAGGGATGATGTCGAGAGGTGGTGTCGAACATGTGATGCTTGTACAGCAAGAAAGGGACCAAGAACTAGTGGTCATGGTCATCTTAAGAAGTACATATCGGGAGTCCTGTTCGAGAGGATGGCAGTTGATATTTTGGGTCTCTTGCCAGTGACAGAGAGGAAGAATCGGTACCTATTGGTGGTGCAAGACTACTTCACCAAGTTGCCTGAAGTCATACCAGTACCTAACCAAGAGGCTAGCACAGTGGCCGATGCTTTAGTGGAGCATGTATTGTCAAGGTTTGGAGTGCCACTCGAACTTCACTCCGACCAGGGCCGCAACTTTGAAGCCAAGTTATTCCAGGAAGTGACCAAAATTTTGGGAATGAAGAAGACACGGACTACTCCTTTGCATCCTCAGTCAGATGGGATGGTCGAGCATTTAAATCTTACCTTAGAACAGTATCTGTCCATTTTTGTAGCCGACAATCAAAAGGACTGGGACCCCAAGGTGCCCCTGTTTCTCCTTGCATATCGGTCAGCTATCCATGAAGCCACAAGGGTAACACCTTCGAAGATGCTGTTAGGGCGAGAGCTTCGTCTTCCAAGTGATCTACTGTTTGGGAGGCCAGCAGAAGAAGAACAGCCTGCTTCACCGATTGTGTATGCTGACGAACTGCGTCGCAAATTGAGCACAGTCAATGACTTCGCTCGGCAACATTTGAGAGTCAATAGCGACCGGATCAAAACGAGGTATGATCGGAGGGGACCTGAAAGGACATTTCAAGAAGGACAGCTGGTGTGGCTGTATAACCCACAGCGACGGAAAGGATACTGTCCGAAACTACAGAAATGCTGGGAACGCCCTTACCAGATTGTCAAGAAGATAAATGATGTGGTCTTCCGGACAGTTCGCAAGGGCTCTCGGACAAGAAAACCCAAGGTTGTGCATATTGACAGACTGGCTCTCTATGATGGACCAGAGTCTGTTTTGTCTGCTCGGGACGAACAGACTTGAGGAGGGGGCAGTGTTGCAAGCCGCGACTGTCTGGCTGGGCGGTGTAGTACGATACTGTGGTGGCGGAGCTAGGACACCCCCTCCCCACTCACTCCTCGGCACCGTGGCTGTCGGGCAGGGCGGCGAAAAACAATACAATGGCGGCAGCGCTAAAAGGCCTCCTCGGGTGCCGCATGGATGGTATTACTCCATGATAACCACCTGCACCCAGTATCGGGTAACCGAGAGAAATTATCGTGATCTGGAATGATCCTGTTCCCTCTTTATCTCTCGGGGTGGTGCGTGACTTTGAAGCGACATCTTTCCAGGAGGTTGGAGAACAGAGACCCGCCGAGATAATTCGAGAAGAAGGAGGGTGGGGTATATAAGGGGGAGCTGCAGCAGGAGCGGGAGAGTTTTGCTGGCAGGTGCCTAGTGTGATCTGAAGTGATGGTGACAAGTATTGGATTGCGACGACTGTTCGAGTGTGTCCAGCGAGTGGGACCGCAGGAAGTAGTAGGAAGAAGGTGATTCTAGGCCAGAAAGATTCTTCGGTACTATTTCTTTGAGTCCACCATTGTGAGTGACTAGTAACCTTTCTATATACAGAGAACTTGTGTAGATGTATTCTTTGTCCTTTATGTAAATAGTAGTTATTTCTTCTGTTTGCCTTATATTGTGATAAATCTTTATAGACATAGATTTTTTTGTATATACAGTTGTAAATAAACTAGGTTAGCTTTATTTTCTTTATTTTATCAAAGACCTCCATCCCCAAACGTACCTAGCCCGCAAGCTTGTAACAATATTATTCATTATTGATAGCTGGCGCAACAATATCGCTTTCAACTTTCATTCAAGAAGATCTGGGTTCTATTCTAAGTCTGACCGTCCGCATCACGGCTTTCAATTTATATTGCTTTATCTTTCTAGAATTTACGTCTCGTTGACAGCTTGATTCATACAGATGCTTACACATATTTTTGTATTCCATTAAAACTAAATAACACCCATTACTCCCCTGGGACTTGAACCCAGAACCTCTTGCACCACCAAGCCGATGTGACACGCGCCTGCGCCAAGGAGGTAGGCTCGGTTTTCAATGGTTTCCCGAGATCACTCCAGACAAATGCCGGAAAGATTTATTAACAAATGCCATGGTCGTTCCCATCTGCTATATCTACTGGAAGTGTTCTTTTACTGATTCCATTCTGCTGTTCAAGAGGTAATGAAAACAATACAAATAGAAAGAAAAGTAATTAGGGAATATGTCTTATTATAGAAGAATAATATGCATTTCATACTTCAGAGTAAATTAATAACAACTTGCAGAGTGATACATGTAATTCTTTCTCTCACTTCGACGACAGGATAGTCACGAAGCATTTCGCAACATACCCAATCAAATGCCCTCGTTTTGGTGGCACGATTTTGTGGTCAGCACGGACGGTCAATAAAAGAGCGACTCCATCTCGCGGGTTCCCAAATTCACAGTGATAAGTGTGTGTTTGCCAAGGTACACATGCATTACAATTGTTTAACAGCCGATCATACCCGATGTGGATTTTAACTTTTTCAACCGCCCATTTATTCTGAATGTCACTGTACAATTTCTGTTTCATCAGCTGGTCCAGTAAATAACAGATGTAACTTTATCATTATGTATTCCCCCTGATGACCAATGAAACAGGCTCTAACAAAACTTTGTCGCCTATGTTAAAATTTCGGTTTTTGGACAATTCGTAGTGTTTCTTCCTTCTCTCTGCGGAGTAATACAACCGTTTTCTTCCGAACTCTTCCAATCATTTCTTGAGATTTTCAATTTTCTCTTTAGGTTCTTCTCCTATGGTTGTTTTGTCACTTCCCTCAACATGCATTCTCGGTAACACCCAGAGCGATTACTTATGGACAGTATAGTTCATGACCACTTCAACTATGGGTAATTTGCCTTGCCAATTTTGTTGAGATGCAGGACAGTAAGTCCTAAGGGCAGTTCCAATCGTTTGTATCCTTCTTTCAACAGATTTCCTTTGGGGGTGTCGCACAGAAATAGTAGTTGATATTACATTTAGTTTTATTAACCTTTCTTGCCACAAATAACTGGTAAATTGTGTTCCTCGGTCGGACATTACTATTTTCGCTTTTCCCACGTTCTCTATGCACAGCTTCAATTTCTTCAACAAAACACTACCATAGGCCAACACTACAGAATACAGTTGTGTGCATTTGGAGAATAGGTCCATTAAAACAAATACTTCTGACTCTGGATCTGGATACTGGCAATGGCCCAAATATATTTACTGATCTAATGGTCTTTTTTGGTATTATGGGTTGCATTTCTCCTTGTAAATTTTCTTGAAAACGCTTGGCTTTTTTAAACACGTCGCAATATCTTACAACGGAAATAACAGTAGATTGCATTTGAGGCCAATATACAATTATTTTCAGTGCTTCAAAAATCTTGTTAGATCCAGCATGACCCAAGATCAAATGTGTTTCCCAAGTTAAAGGTTGTTGTAAATCCAATGCAATCATTGCCTTCCAAGGATCTTCCATTCTCTAGTTCACTTTCGTACAATGGGATGATACTTTTAGATGATACACAATATAAATTATTTAACTGATGAGCTACTGGTATCTTCTGTAACTTGAACTTTATATTTATGCATAAGTTCCATTGTTTAACACTTAGATCTTTTATTAGCTGACCAATCAAGTTGCTGCGAAAGAATTTACTTGTGATATCAGCTATTAAATTTCCTTAGAATTTCTCCTTTCTAAAACCTCTCGAGCTCTCCTGCAGGTGATCTGCTATAATTGTCTGCAGCACAATTTTCAGATCCTTTGAGGTAGTGAATCTTTAAATAGTATTCTTGTAATTTTAAACACCATCTTGTTATTCGTTGTCCAAACATCTTTCCCACTTTCAAATAGGATTATGCCTGGTGATCGGTCAATATCTTAGTATATTCTCCCAGTAGCAAATCCCTAAACTTGGTTAAAGACCACAAGATTGCTAGGGCTTTTTTCTCGCTTGTGGTTTAATTTCGCTCAGCAACATTGATAGTTCTGCTAGCCATTGCTACAGTTTTCTCTGTTCCATTAATATCGTTTTGATCTAATTTAACTCCGTGAGCATAAGCTGAAACGTCGGTGTCTTTACCATGCACAGAATAATTTATCACATGTTCTGTCATAAATATGTGTTTCAACTTTTCAAATTAGAGTTGTCCTTCCGAATCTAATTTCCAATGCTGATCCTTCTTGGGTAGGCTGAACAATGGCAAAGAAGTACTAGCAATTTCATTTAAATTGTTTTGATAAAATCCAATAACACTTGAAAAGGCTCTTAGCTGCTCCGCATTCTTGGGAATGGAAAATTTACTATTGCTTATAGTTTTTCAGGTGCTGTCTTCATGCTATCAGGTGTTGATATGTATCCCAGAAATGGAACTTCTTTTTCTGCAAAATCGAGATTTTCGAAATTTAATAGCCATACCAGCATCGTGTAGCTAAGCTATGGCGGTTCTCAAATGCACTAGGTGTTCTTCAAAGGTTCTTGAGGCACTCAGTATATCATCTAAATAAGCTCGAGCAAAATACTTGCATTCTTCACCTAGTGTGTAATCTGGTAAATTCTTCAATTGAATTGCACAAGCCAAAAGGCATCACATGAAATAAATATTTCTGAAGTTGGAAAAGAAACGTTTTATATTGCTGCAAAGCTGCATCAAGTGGTAACTGCCAAAAGCCACAAGACAAATCCAAAGTACTTTAATACTTCACATACTGATACATCAACATTTCACTTGTTAATTCAGGGAATTCTCTATCCTTGATGGTTATAGCTTAAGTACCACTAGCATCCAAGCTAAGTGTTATGGATCTGTTACGCATTAACACAAACAATAGGATTAGAATAGGGATTTGCTCACATTATCACAATATTCCATTCTAACATCAATTTTAGATATTCTTCATCTTCTTATACATATTTCACCAGTATGGGATAAGATTTCTTGTGAAAAAGGTTCTCCTTTTTAATAGTTATGCTTGCAGTGTAGTACCTATTGAGTCTTGGTTTGTATGAAAATGCTGATTCGTGCTGCATCAACATCCCATATAATACCTTTCTCTGAAGTTCCGTGATATTGTTTACCACTCTGACTGTTGCTGGAACTCTTCTGTAGTTGTGTACATACTCACAGACTTTGCATTGTACATATGGTACACTTTATCTTCCATTCTTAAACAACTCACTAATTTTTCTGTAACCTTCCATCTCTCCTGCTGAACAGGTATCTGAATTTGTTTAGAAATAGTTACTAACCAACCTCCAAAAATCTAACACCACTTGATATTTAGCCAAAAAATCTGCACCCAGAATTAGAGGTTTTGCTTATCCTTTGATGACTAGGACAGACATCCATTTCATTTCCTCTATGCCCTCTACAGAAATGGTAGCTTGTTTATTTACTATAGGGCTAGCTTTTGAGGTGGCACCTAGGATTTTTATACGAGGTACAGGTAAAATAGGTAACTTATAATCCGTAGCAAGGATTTGTAACACAGCCTCTTCGCTTATGCAACTAACCTCTGCTCCACTGTCTAAGAGATTAGGTATGCTACAATCACATACTTGTAATACCAATTCTGCACACCAAATTTCAGAACGTGGTAACGCTGAAATATAAGATCCTTCAAACAGAAATTTACGTTTTGACACACTTAAATTGATGGTAATAATATTCGTATCTTATACAGGTATAGAATCATCCATGCTTGTATAAATACCTGTGATTGGTTGGATTGCCGCTCGGAGATCTGCATCAACCCTTATTAGTTTAATCTTGAACTAAGATTTGTTTTTCCAGGCCTGGCCGATCTAGATCTTTGTCTTGGTTGCTGTTCTGAATCATATTCTGGTGCTGTGAGATTTAAAAGTGACTGCCTCTGGAAATAATAATCTTATTTGCTGTATATTCGGACTCAGAACAACCCGACTGTGGGGATTTTGTACGTTGCTGAGTGTATGATTCTTGTCCGATTTTCTGGTCGGTGAAATTTCTCTTCTTAGAATTTGATGAAGTTAATCGTTCATTTTATTTTATTTTTTTTTTTTTTAATTTAACATCGTTTTCTTGATACTGGTCTTGTAAGTATGAATGTCTATTTCTGTGAAAATTCCGAGTTCCGCCTTGCTAAATATTATTCTCTTGCCAGGTGTTGTCTGAATTTGGTGGATTTCTATGTTGACGATTTCCTCTGTAGTTAAATCTTCCACGACTGAACTTATTATTTCTGTACAGTAGATCCCTGTTAAGAAGTTTCTGAAAGGACTGAAAAAATTTAAACTTCTTAGCTGGGAAAACTTCATAAAAGGGTCAAATTACTATTGTGTACATAGACAGAGCAAGAATAATTCAAACTTATGAAGGGGGAAACCTTCTTAAGTGGGAACTTCCTAAGAGGATTTCAATGTAATTTCCGTAATTGTTCTTATTGTTAAAAAATAATGTGTTCACATATGCTGTGCTTGATGTATGATGTTCATTGAAAGTACATTGCCATCGTTGGTAGGACGAGTTTCTGCTGTTGCATCCCAAATTATCATATCTTGTTCTGAATTTTTTTTTGCTGACTCTGGAACATGTCACATTTAATTATTTGTTCTCTGAATGTATAATGGCTATCTTGAAGTCTACCTATCCGCTGCATTTGATAATATAGGTGTTTGAGAAACTGTTCTAGACCCTCCATCCTGATTTATATTTCCCATTAAGGTGGCAGTCACTGGAAGTGTAGCAAAAGTATTATTCTATGTAGATTGTGGGGAATTATTTTCTCTATGTAATATCCGGTGTATGTTAGTATTTATCTGTTCTATCCTCGCTAGCAGTTGTTCTGTGTTTGTGCTGGTGTGCAGCCAAAGGGTTGTCAATGGCTCCCTCTCGGTTCCAAAATTCTGCATCCAATATTTAAACCTCGTTTTCTGTCAGCTGGCTAAGCGTTCCGATTTGTGTTGGCATATTAGTTTCCACTTCAGTAGTGTAATTTCCTACCATACATTATACTGGACAGCCTGTAATTCACCTTGAAAATTAACTATCTGGTTTGAGTTTTCATTCCTTCGGCTTTCTAAAGTGTAAATAGAACTTTCTTGCGCATTCAATGTGTTGGTCAATATCTGCAATTTATTCTCAGTAATCTAACGAAAACCTAACAACTCTTGTTTAGATTAAGTTTGAATCTGAACAATATGAGATAAATGCTGTTCCTACCTCGTATCTAACTGAGCAAATTTCTGCTCTATAGTATCTTCTAGAGTAGCCTGAGTTTGTTTAAGTTGACTACGCATATTTGCTTCTAACGTAGATTGAGTTTGTTCAGTTTTGGCTTCTAATGTAGATTGAGTTTGTTCAAGTTTGTTGTAAAGGTGATTAAACTGTTACTGGAATAACTCCAACAAGGCAGACATATTTATACCATAAAAATTACATCTATTTCCTGCAGTACTCAACTGTGAACTTGTTTGGTTTGCTAGCTTTCCTACTTGTTCAAAAGTGTTAGCAGTAAATACATGTTTTGTACGAGAAGCTACTACGAACTCGTCTGTATTCGACCCATTTAGATATTCTTCGCTGATAGAATTAATGTTCTTATGTCTTGTAATACTCCTTAAGAAATATTTGGTAGATAACTCGTCTCACATTTACTTAACTAATTAGATCTGGTTATACAAAAATAATTTTGAATACACCATAATTCCAATTCTTTTTCGGGCCCCACTTTGGGCTGCCACTTTTATACAATATTTAACTGATAAATCAATCTTAAAGACGTTTGTGGTGTCATAAATAGTAGGAATTTTGTAGGTATAACTTACAGACTGAAATGATTATTGCTATGGTGTATTCTACAAAAAGAGAATTAATTTTATCATGCAAATAACTATGATTGAATCTAATTACAAATAAAGTTATTAAGCATGCTTTATCAGTCATCAGATTATTCTTGTTTTTGACTTGAGTATTCAACATCTGAAAAGAAAAAACATTTACGACGAAAAACAAAATTATTGAGTGAAAAATTAAATCAATATATAGCAGGAGTAACTTTAAAGTATTTTAAGTTACGCCTGCTTATTCTATTGCAAAACGTTTCTAGAAAAACTAATATTATATTATACAGTTTGGAGCAGTAGAATTTTAGTAGGGCATACAACAGCTCAGTTGAAGAATGCAGTTCAGATCAATCAAAGTCTCAAGTTGATGGATACTGTTGTGAAGAGTCTCTAAGCTCGATAAACGGTTTCCTGTAATAGCCATTATTAAATTAAATGTATTTTCTTATGACTCATGATAGAAGTCACTTGGATCTTCTTGTAGACAAACGTAAGTTGTTTAAATAGTAAAACGATACCATTTAATTTTCTGAAAAAAAAAAAAAAGATACTTTATTCAGAAAACTTAAACTTTTTCTTTTTTCCTAACAAAGCTGTCAATTGTCTTGCTGTTATTTCAATCCAAACACTTTTATGCATAGTACATAGCAATAAATTTGTAAGTTTTTGCCTAATCATATTGCAACGTGTACATCAACTATGGTTGTCCTTGTTGAATAAGTAATGTGAGAATTCATTGAAAATATGTAATGCTCCTGCTATTTAAAATAATTAAAAATCACTTAAAAATATCGACAGATTTTCTAAAGACAACATGAAATTTACCTGTAAGTAAACAGCTATCATTTCAGAAAAACAAAACTTAATTGATTCAAACGTGTGTCTGAAGCAAAATATGACATTATTTTACAGCATTGCTACTAGTGAGGCAAAATAAGACTCACGGCATACTATGAAATTTTAAGGCCCTGCCACTATTTTTCGATGAAACCAACCGTGTATGCCAACGAAACATACGAAATTAAATACATAATATGTATTGGTTATAAATACTTAATTCCGCACCACCTGTGAGGTAGAGTAGGTGGTACGTTTTATTTTATTGTTGTATCCCTAGTAGACCAAATCCACTCCATGATTGATATAATCGATATTATGAATTTATTTAATCTTCTTTCTCTTCGATGTCCGTGATAGACCAGGCTTGGCGAAATTTTTGCAGGATGGAGGCACTGTGTTCTTGAAAAATTACTTCCGTGATAGTAAATGCAGTACTTTCATAACATATTTTTCACACAAAAACTCGACAGTAATATTTGTGTCTTCATCTTCATCACTCTCTTCTGACATGGCGTAGATATTACTACAGAAGCCGTTACTGTTTGTTGAAAATATGGAGCATTTCAGTCCTGCTTTTTTGAATCCACATGCACCATGACATCCCTTTCGCCCATGCATTAGTCCACCAATAGTTTTTATTGTCCTCATTAATGACTGTTAAATTGTCATATTAGTCCAGGAACCGCACCAAATTTTGTCAATACGTCTTATTGTGAAATATTTTCCAGTTGTGAAAGATTTTCATTATTCCTGTGTCATTCTTCCCTCCAAGCTTGCAGATATAAAAAATGCTAACCAGCATGGAGAAAATGAAGCATTTTCTGAATCGTGTTTGGATGGAGATTCCAGTTGCCACTCCTCTCTGCTTTGATAATTTGATTTTCTAGTGTTACCATATGAAAATATTCAACCACAGTTTTGCAGTGGAGCAAAGTTCTTCTAACATTACAAGCTGTTTTTCAAATGCTAAGGCAAAATTTTTTTAAGCATTCCTGATGATCAGACATGACAATTACAGGCCTGTTAGAATCACATATTATTAATTTTAATCCTGCATGCTCGTCCAGTGTGATATTAATTTCTTGCATGACGATGTTTGTAATCGAACGATGAATCAACAAATGTGTTCTGCGGACGTGTGTATATGAGTGTATTTACATTATTTTTACAGTGGAGTTGAACGAGTAAATTGTGTTTTAAAGGTCTTTAATCCACTACCAACCAATGTATATCCAATAGTTCCCAGGAACGACATAGGTAAATGAAATATGCCCAATCTTAAAACGTAACTACTCAACTTAGAGTCACTATAGCACGCGGAGACAATAACTCGGGCTTCAACTAAAGTGGCTTGTCAAATGTGACAAAGCAAGTTAGTAGTTGCAATGATTGGCACTTCTCGGAAACATACCATAGAGTTGTAAATATTGTATCATGGTTACTCGGTGGAGCATCAATAAAGGGTAAACATACTACAAATGACTTTTGGAAAGGAAGTGTTTCTGTCACTCTTCCAAAAATCCACTCCATCTAGGTATGTTGAGCACATCAGACCTTTTAGCATAGAGCCACAGTATGCTAAACTAAAGCTGATGGCAGATAAATGTTTGAAGCAGAATTAATTATATCTAGACTTGATATCTATATTTCTTTCACACATGATATGTTTCTCTTTTCGTAAGTTTCCATTTCAATTTTTCCACATTTGCTCACATTCTCAGCTGATGGCCAATTTGAGAGACGTGAAATATTTTGATCTGGAGCAATATCACTTGAAGGAGTAATACACTGGATACCTCCCACAGCATGAAAATATTTCCATCCATCCAATGTTTGTTTATTGAAATCGGCATTGTCAAAAAGTAACTGCGTGAAGACATTGTTATCAATACTCATTGGAGGGTGCATTATAACTGATACTCCAAAAAGTGTTACTTCTGTGTATGAGGTACAAAATCCAAGGGATGATAATGTGTTCATCAGTCGTCGAGATCCATACTTTTCGTAAATTAATCCTGCTACACCCAATTGCATTGGCTACATAAAATACTTCGACATGTTGCTGCCACTGTGCTGTGTACAGAACAATACAATTATCCTTACATATTTGTTGGCCCTTGTTTATTTACCAACATAACTTTCCCCAGAAAGACGTAAGGTGTATCAGGTATGTCAGGCTGAGTGCCTTGGAAAAAAATAGTCTGATGGGGGATAATGTGTTGTCTCGTAGCTCTGGGAACAAATAGGCTACAATCTAGGACGATTGCTGCAGCTGTCTTAATTATGCGTCGTCGTTCCTCTTGATCGTTCGAAGATTTCTGAATGTGCTAGTTGTCTGTCAGTATTTCGTTTCCTAAATTTTGAAAACAAAATACTGGTGATTTGTTGGCAGTACATGTGTAATTAGAACATCGTCACCATATTTCTTGAGTAGTTGAGCTTTCACAGATTTTATGTGTGGACGATAATCGCCTTCAATTTTCTATATCAACTTATCAAGAGTAAATTGGACGATGTTATGCATTATCAGACCAAATGCCAATTTTTAGTTATCAGTAAAACATGCTATACGTTTATCAGATTTGAAACACTCTTCCAAAAACTTATTTCAGACCTATAAAGTCCACATTTATCACTTCAGAATAAAGGATTAAAATATATTTCGTACGACTATTTCAAAGAAGAAAAATATTTTATACATAACTCATAATTGGCACGTGGTCTGTTTGTGTATAACACCGTCCAACTGACACTCTTCATAATTGTGCTCCAGATAAGTGTAAATATACTGCATTGCATTGTCGACTTCTTCTTCACGAGGCCTCGTTTATGTTTCTCTCCAGTCAATGGTGCATGATATATTTTTTCATTAACGATATATGATATAATGCATCAGCTGCGGCCAAATCATACACTTGCTGAAGAGGCTGAACAATTGCTTGACCCCTCTCATCTTCCCGATTTTCTGCTAACTGCGAAAAAGTATCCTTCATCGTTAACGTACGCACACTTTACACAATATTACGATCACGCACTTGAATATGTTTCTGTTTCGCTTTGAATTCTTCTATTATTTCCTCTGAGCATAAGAAGCAATAATCTTTGAAGGAAAGTGGTGCAGCAGCGGATCGCAACTGTAAATGAGAGCAACTGGCATCGCTATTTCTTCGCAGAGATGCAGCGACGATGTGACAAAGTGAAAATTCATAAAGAGCACTTTAAAATCTATATGCCAAGTATTAAAGCTTAGGCAAAACTTTTCTGGCAGCACCTTTGGGCTACCCATACTATCTATGTGGTGATGTGAGTTTGCATCGCTGTCAGGCGAAAACGGTTGGGCTTATTCAAAATTGGCAGGGAACTAAAATATTAAATATTTTATGAGCTTTAATTCTGTATACATCTTTATTTTCAGTAAAGTTGATCATAACCGAGATATCTTCAAAAAAATCCAATTATGGCGCAATTTTTACAAAATGGTGGCGCCAGCGGCAAAGATAAGAGGTGGCAAAGTAAAAATTCA
Source organism: Medauroidea extradentata (assembly GCA_003012365.1). Lineage (NCBI taxonomy): Eukaryota > Metazoa > Arthropoda > Insecta > Phasmatodea > Phasmatidae > Medauroidea > Medauroidea extradentata. The sequence continues at coordinate 15,471 of PNEQ01028073.1, forward strand.
TAAAGAGCACTTCAAAATCTGTAAGTATGCCAAATATCAAAATTCCCGATAAACTTTCCCGCTGTCCTCGTCATTGTACCCATCCTTCCCCTCAATCCCCAGATATGCAACTAACTGGGAGATACCTCAGCTGTACCTCCAACAATTCGCATCCTAGGGAGATGGAAATCTAAAGGGCAGATTCTATGGATCTGTTTTTGCTTAGGCTGAGTTGAAAAAGGTAAAGACGTGAGGCCGAGTTCCTTTGTAATATGTTCTCTATACAATGAAAAAAAAATACACCTATGAAGGGACAAACAATGAATAAATGATAGCGCCAATCGGATCAAACATTTGTTTATGTGAAATAATTGAAAACTCTTTGAGTACTGACCAAACAACTTGAGACAAATAACATTAATTAAAAAAATAAGTTGAGTAATACAATGTAGATCTTTGTTATTATCAAAAATTAACCTTTTTGTTGTTCAAAACCATTTAACATATCTAATTTATTACAGTAAAGACTGATAAGACAATAACTTGTTCAGTAATAAAAAAATTCGTTTTTCTTGCTAGTTTGTTTGGATACCTCGTATTAAATTAAGTATAAATTTTGTTTGTAACTAACATCTCAACTAAAACACGCTTATTATAAGTTAGCTTTCAAAGTTATTGTTTCAAAACTTCCAAATGCGTTTTTTTTATTGGAAAATATAGATTTTAAATTAATATTCTTCTCAGGAAGTTTATACTATTTGAACGTCGGTGATCTTCACTCAAACAAAAAAAAAAAAAAAACCGACTATAGTTGCCTCAGCCATCGAAGACAGAAGGAGGCTGGCGGGGCAAACCCCACTACAGGGACATTGGATTGGCGTGGAGTTTACCAAAGGAACTCCCGATTAAATGAGGAACCACAAAGCCATTAAAACAGCGTGGTGACGCCCTCACGGGCACCGCTTAAAACAAGCAGATAAAGCACACATTACAAAGAAAAACCGGAAATAATAAACTGCTTACACAATATAAACACTTGGTGCACGAAATAAACACTTACCAGACTGCCTTGTCTTATTCAGACTAAAAAAAAAAAAAAGGAAACATTAACACTGCTCTAAAATATCCAGCGGTTAACCATGATTGATGTTTCTTAAAAGAAGGAAGAAAACCACATATGTATTCAATGAATTGAATCAACAAATAAAATTACGTGTTAGCTTCGCTTCGCTTAATGATTCGATAGGTCAAATTGCTATATGTAACAATAGTACTTTATAAAATAACATTGGGTTAATGGAGTAGTCTACGTGGCCATTTTAAATAAAATCAATAAATAATAATATCAGTAAACAAAAATCAATATGCGTGTTTACTGAAATTAACGTAAGAGTGAGCGAAAGATTATTAACTTACAAATATAGATTTGATTTTTACATTTGTGGCCGTTAAAACACGTGACTTAAGACTAACAAAAAAATTCAATAGAATAATTAGAGATACCTGATTACGGCCATTTTGCCATGTTCTCTGCTGCCAGGGAACGGGAAAAAATTTTTACTTAATAAAATAAGTTGAATATCATTAAGGGGCATGGAAATGTAAGCTATCCATCAAACGACTGGAGTACTCAGTCAGCTATAAAATGTTAACTACTTATCGTAATTCGATGAGACGTTTTTTGTCGTCCTATCGAATTATTATGAGTAGTTCAGATCTTATCGAAGATAAAGTATTCAAGTAGTTTGCTCGACAGTTTATCTTTCCATATCCCTTCAGTTTTGATTAGGAAGACAACGGGGAATGCAGACCGCACGGATATGATTATTTTATTTTGCTAATTATTGTTATGTTGTCGCATTTAAGATATAATTTACTACAAATTGAATAAACACTTGAGACAGATTAATTTTTCCACTCCGTACTTAAGCCAACACGCAATACTCTGTAACGATGTAATTGTACCGCGCCTATAAGGCTGCACAGAAAACATAACGGCGATTTTATATTCTTAGACTGGATAACATTAAAATATGTTAATTTCAGTAATATGCGAATTTATGACCGAGGCAACTTTATTGCTGCTATTCGAAGTGCAAACACAAGGCAAGCCATAATATGCAAAAAAAAAAAAAAAAGAATTTTATGAATAGATTTTTATTCATTAATTTACTCCTAATATTGGTGGTTAAAACGGCACTATTTTTATACAAATAAAAATAAAATTTGTTGAAAATGATGTGCTTCATCTTCGATGTAAATTTTATAGCAACCCGCCACCTGAAGACTTGTTTTAAAGACTGTGCTTACCAATCCTGTAGAACGGATTACGAAAGAGAGAAAAAAAAAAAAAAAAAAAAAAAAAAAAAAAAAAAAAAAAAAAAAAAAAAAAAAAAAAAAAAAAAAAAAAAAAAAAAAAAAATTTAATGTTCAGATCAATTACTTCTCAATAAATTAGATTTAAGAGTTCTATACGTATTATTGCATGAAAATTACTATGATAGCCGAAACTTTGTGAATTTTACATGAAAGAAACACACACACACAAACACACACACCTCCGATTGTGACGAAACTTTGGTGAGTTATGCTCGTATGCCCGTGAATGTTTCTGACACGACAAACCCACAAATTGGGAAGGGGGGTTCAAATGGATCATGACAGAATGGGGTGCTAAAAATGTCGATAAAATATTTAATTTTTCAAAATGTTTCTAAAAAGTCATTATAATATTACGCAATTTAATGTTTGCAAAATTTGTTTCTTTTGAGAAATATTTTAGATTTAAATAGAAATTTCACGTAATTGATCAAATTTAATAGTATTAATATATTTGTACATGCCATTTGATGTGCCGAAAATGTTTTACGAAAGCTTTTTTTTTTTTTTTTTAATTTTTGCTTGTTTTATATAATTTTAATTTCGAACTATTGGTTTGTTTACGTTGCAATGTCGACTGGTAGCACAATACATGCAATGTACAGTGAAGAGTGTGTTTGTAGTCTTCAGTCTTCTGCCTTGTTCGAGAAGGAGAACTATAAGAAAGATAATTGTAGGTCGGAGGGGAGGGAAGCACGACTCTCACTAATGTTATTGCAGCAACCAACTACTAGGGGTGTGCGGTATTTAGAAATGAAGTATCGCAATGCGATATTTGAAAAGTATCGCGAAACATGTGATTTATCGCTCTACGATAAAATCGCAAATACCGTGATATATCGTACTGCGATAGATATCGCGGTGCGATAAATATCACGGTAGACTACTTTAGAAATCGCGTTGTGATAAATATCGCCATGTGTTGCGCTTCGACAAAAATCTCACTGCTATAAAAATCGCAAAAATAAAAAAAATAAAAATTGCCCTGGTGTAATTATCCAGAGTATCGCACCAGGCGCGTCATTAGCGGGCGAAGGGGAACATGTCCCCTCAATAATTTGCGTGTTTTTATTGCAATATGAAATATATTTATTACCAAATAATAGTTCTTCTAGGGATCAAACTAATTACACAAACTAGGCCCAATAAACCAACTCGTAATGAAGCATGGTGGTTCACATAAATATTTAAAACCTTTCTGATCACTCTCATTTATTTGTGCATTCATAGACTGCTTCATTCGTAGAGACAACTTTCCTTGAATCTATAAAATTCGTAAAAATAGCACAGCTTCCTTCGTCGGGAGAAATAAAAATATCCTCAATGCACTATGGATACACTGTAAAAAACTTCCTCAAATGTTTAGGAAGTTATTATCCCAGACACAGTATGGGACAGTTACCATACTTCCGTCTTGTAAATATGCAAACTTTTACAAATGTTACAATACAAGTCTGGTAACTTAAGTATTCATTTGACTGTTTTATAATTAGGTTTAGGGGTGTTACCATGGATGTATGGGAAACTATTCTACCATACCTACTTTCTTAGCGCTCCTATACGCACGTCTGGAAAATTTACAAACTATATCAACATGAAATAAATATTCAAATTTTTACTAATAGAGACCGTGTGACTACAGCCACCACTATCACAATTGTCTCGTCATATCAGTTAAATTGCGGGTAGTACTAATAATCTGTCACCGCTGTTATATAATTCACTCGCATCAAAGGCTTGTCTTTGTGTAGGCAGGACAGGGAAGGGGACACGTCCCTCCCATCACCAATATCCCAAGCAAGTATTGCTACCTTAGTTTTGTACTTCCCTCTAAATTATATGACATTATTGAACACTGCTTAAATGCTTAAATTAGTTTTTTTTAATCTTGAAGAGAATTATTAAAGACGGTGAAGAGTAAATAATCAGATTCCGATAGCGTGCCGGATATCCAATGCAAGGCCGCAAGTCCGGAAGTGGGAGCCAACGTGGCCGAGAACTCCCCGAAATGTTTTAATTTACACTAGATGGAATAGCAATAAAGCTTATGAAACCGAATTTAAACTTTATGACATTAACTCTTGTTGTTTTATTTGTGTCTGATATAATACTGGTTTTCTTTCGCTCCATTGCTGTGTCGTATTTTTATTTTTATTCGTGGGTCAAACATTTTACTGCTTGTCCCTTTGTCTAAGCAGACCTGCGTCGCATGCCTTGTTGGGGTCTTGGGTTTTACTTTTGATTTTTATTTCTTATGTGTAAGTCCTTGTTTTAATTTTCAACCGATTCCATTTATGGAATGTTATGTTGTGCATATATACTGTGGACTAAAGCATACTCTGCTTATTTATGTTTATCCATTATCTTCAGTTTTCTTTGACAGTCATCTATATCGCAATGTAGTATGTCCGAGAAACTAAATACAGTCATCCATTCCCATTGCACAGTTCTTTCAAAGATCTTTGCTCTTGATATTTGGGCCTCCTGCGAAAACTGTTTTCCGTGTGCACTCATCATCCCGCACCAAAAAGATGAAAGCCTCCACATTCAGACAATCAATAAGGGAAAGGTAAAGCGAGAATGATTTTATTCGTGTCACTTGTTTTTAAAATATATACTAATCGTACAATTATTTCTGAATAGTGCCATATATATATGTATGTATATATATATATATATATATATATATATATATATATATATATATATATATATATACACAAAATAATACGTGAACATAATTTACTGTGGTAATTCGTGTCATATCGACAATTTAGTTTAAGATTAAATAATTTTTACTATAAGAATTAACAGGAATTACAACACGTGAAAGACGAAAAGTGTATTAAGAACTACTCTTCTTCATCTTTCAAATATCATCAATATTTAGCGAATGCGTGTAATAATGTATAACTCTGATATTAAGCGTTGTAACAAGTCATGCAAATACTGCGGTAATGAAAGTGAATTAAATGGTTCACATTATTTCATTAGTATTTTACGTAAGCAACAGATACTTAATATTTTTTATAACTGAAACATGTAATATTCAGGTATCTCCTGGTATTTAAATCCTGATTTGCGACGCACATGGCCCCAGCAGGTAGATCAACTGTGTTTTTCAAAAAATTTCACTGAAACCATTTTACATGAAACAATCACAATCTAAACCAGCTATATAGATATGATTTCTAGGCATGAATAATGCTTAAATAACATCATTGTGTGCCCTGAAACCCAAAATTTTCCGTAAAGAGCAGGACCCTCTGAATCTCATCTCCTCTCTCCCGATCTGTTTGGTGGGTCGGGTGTTCCTCAACAACTACATCAACTACATTCCTTCTCCGGAAAAGTTATGAACTTTCGACAAATATTATCGCAGCATTATATAATGACTCACTATAAAATTGCTACACGCTCTCACTAACCACTACATAAAGCCGTTGTTATAAAACATATAATTTTAAAGCAAGATTTGCAACGAAACTCGCATCTCATTGTAGTGCATTTTTTCAACAATATTTCAATGCAAAAAGACACAAAACTACACGTAAAAAAGGAAGTATTCAACACACACTAGTGGGCTATAAACGTGAAATGCATTGTTCATGCTTAAATAAGTACAAGTATTACACATTTATAATGCTGAAATATGTCGCTGAATTATTAAATAATGATTATGTAAATATAAATATTAGTGGTTAGGTACATCCTACACAAAATGAGGTTATTACTGATATTAAGACAATGCCGTCTAAAAAGAAAAAATCATGTTTGTTGAGTGTGAGAAACTACCCAAATTTTTGTCATAAACACGAAAATTTTGTTCTGGAGACAAGGAACAAGTAATTGAACTGTCATTATCTTCATGTCAGCATTTCCTTTCAGCATCTAGGTACGCTAGCCGACAGTTAATGATATCACAACATAACTTATCCGTCCACTCACTGACCAGCTGTGTTTCACAGCCTTATGTTTCCTGCGCTCTATAATAAAATTGCACAACACTTACACGAAGCAACTGACGTCAACAACCGTCACTACATAAACTTATACAGTTAATATGTTGAAAACTAAATAATAACTACTACATATATTGAAAAAGTTACCAAGAGTACTGAATTTGATAATATTTGGTCCATTTAGAGTTATTTGGACTTAAGGTTTTTTTTTTTTTTTCGTTTGAGTACGGAAACGAGAATGCGATAAGTCGTATCCAATACGTGCATTAAATATCGCTTCGCCTCTAAGCGCAGAGCACTACAGAAGCGTGCAATTATTCAATGGGATATTAAGCTCTGACCCTATAAATTAATTTGTGGAAAGTATGTGTTTAACTCCAACTTAGGTATCTTATCATATTGTTTTACGATTACGGCTGGTATTTTTCCCGCTAAAACATTGTAAAAATGAAGCAATATTTACGACATTTAAGGAGCATGGCAGTCGTGATTTTTATTATAAGTGGCCAGTTTTTTAAACGACAGAGACCAACAATGGACTATGTGACACTAAACAATATATATATATATATATATTAAATTTCTAGTGTACAAAATGCTTTTCTAAGGTTACGTAATGATCGACAACAATGTTAATAAGCCTCATAGTGTGTATTTAAGTAATTTAATCTATTTATTGTGTTTTTCGCATACAAAAGGTACTAGAAACACTTTTGATAATTATTCATTAGAAACACATTTCATACCACGCTACAGTGCAGCTTATGCACCAGGTGCAACTAGCATTTAATAGCACAAAGTTACAAATACACTAAGTCTTATTGTTACGAAAAGTGTCCAAGCTAAGCTTATTTTAAAACCAGTTGCGTAAAATGAAATGGGAACTGCTTACAAAATGGTTTCCATAAAATTTATGTAATACTGCTATATTCTTGTTCATTTTTGTATTGTGTGTATTTACACTTTGCAGCAGTTTTTGAAAATCCATTTGGATAAAATTAACACAGCTAATGGCATAGTCATGTCGCTGGCTAATGGATATAAAAACTGCTGACGGCTAACTAAATAAACAAGCTGATTGTCTAAGGTCGGATACTATAAACCTCTTTCGAATAACAACCAACTGCTATCCCCATGGAGAAAGCATTGGTGAGCAGTTGGTTGTCATTCGAAAGAGATCTATAGATACGTTTTATTCTCTTCTATGTTACCCTATTCAAGCAAAACATTTGTGTTGTCGTGTCTTTTTTAAAACAAAAATGCATACATTGTGAGTTATGACAACTGGTATCCTAGTGGTCGCTTATTATATAACATTCCCTGTGCTAGATCTGTCTATCCTCAGTTATAATGTTTAAACCTTACTATTTAGATAAAATAGAAAGGCTACCCTCGTAATGCACGCTATCACGTCATCGTCAAAAATCCTATTACGATAAAAACAGTAAGAAAAATTTACAGCGATATAAATCGCAAAAATCACACAGCGATAAAAAAAAAGATTGCAAAAGTACACCGTGATTAAAATTGCAAAATTCACGTTGCTATGAAAATCACAAAAATTTCGCCGTAATGAAAACCGCAAAAATAGGGCCATGATGAAAATCACAAAATATCGTGCTGCAAAGAAATCGCAAAATACCACGCTGCTGCATGAATCGCAAAATATCGTTCTGCAATAAATATCGCAAAATATTACACTGCGATAGAAATCGCAAAATATCGCGCTGCGATAGAAATCGCAAAATATTGTATTTCGGTACATAAATGAAAATATCGCGATTGCTATGAATCGCAACAAAAATACAGCGAACGATTTTTTTTTAATTGAAGACTTTAAATTCATAAGGGGCTAAGTGCTAAAAGGTAAGTTTCGGGATGGTGACGAAAACAGTATGTGAATTGCGACAAACAAATTAACAAGGAAATATCCAAATACATTCACATATATTTTACAATAGTAAAGTAGTAAATACGAGCAATTGGAAAGTTATTAACACAAAACACTTATGAACATCAATATATATTTTCTCAGTGATCTAGAATGTGTCGATGTTACTCCAGCCATCTAATTGTGATGATGTACGGCGCGCATGAATATCACTAGGATATAGCACTTTAGGTATGTCTTCAACATAATGTTTTGGCACATTTATATGTGCCTAACTCATTTGTGTCGAAAATGGTACCTAACCCCTTTTGAATGTTAAGTCTTCAATTGTATCGCATCGCGTGCGATACATCGCAATATCGCACAACCCTACCCACTACACGATGCAGCTTACGATTCCGAGTTGCCACAAACCAACTGCCTCACATCACTACAGTGTGACACACACAGTCATTCGTGGTTGCATGCTTGGTAGGCAGTAGCGCTCCATTGTGAAATGAAACAAATAATGGTTGCCGTAAAAGGACGAACATTAGACAGTTTTTGCGAGAAACGTCTAATTTTCTAAATTTCCCGCTATTTATAGTAAGGGAACAAAAATTGAAAAGATGTAAAACTTTGGAGCCACAATGCTACAAGTGGCATCAGGTTTTTTCTTAAAGTCCTTGGCTCCAAGAGCTAAAAAAATTATGTTTTTGTTAACCTGACAAGGAGTTAGGTTAGCCGCCATATTGACTCAAATATGGTGGTGACTGACTTCTTGTTTAAGAGATAACTCGGTTTATAACTATCGGATTTCAAGTTTGTTTTTTCATAAGAAAGCATTTTTTAAGTTCTTTGTTTTTTGACTCGACCATTTTTTCTCAATTAGATAATTAACTTAAAAAAAGTACCAAAACATGTTTTTCAAGCCAAATATAGCAACCTCTGTAACTTGTTTTAGGGTAATCCGACATGTGAACTATATTACTGAAAGTGGGAATGAGTTATTTTGGCACCGATCGTGTTATAGTTCTTTCACTCATAAATGCCATATTGAAAGACTTACCAAGAAAGCGAACAAAACATAAAAAAGAAAGAACATTCACAGCCCCAAACGGTACGTCAAACTTCACCATCATTACGGAGATCCAGTGTTCCTCCTGTGTGGTTGAAAAAATGTATATTTTGACAAAAATATTCTAACAATAGAAATTACGCCAAGTACTGACTTTCAAACTTCAAATGCTCTTCACGCTCTCTCCTCAAGAAACGATATTTAACAACTTCGAATTGGTGAAGAAGATTTTATTGCAAATGAGACCCACTACCATGCTGAATGTAGAAGAGAAGAAGAGAGAAAACAAGAAAATATTGAATCACAACCTAGGAGCGATGCTTGGTGTACTCTAATTGACGAATTACACGCTGGTTTTGCCATGCACTTTGGATGACATTTTTGAACGTTATTGTAATAAAATTGCGGAGATGGTGGTGAGCGTCCAACCATAAGTTTAAGGAGAATGAGAGCACTATTTGGTAAGAGCACTATAAAGAACAGATCACATTTCAAAGACAAAGAGAACGAAGTCATCCTCTTTTGGTGTTTCCAACTGTAACAGTTGGTAAAGCTATAGAAGCTGCTGTGATTTCAGAACAGAAAGGAGGAAACTGCAAATTAGAATGTAGGGAAGAGTATTCAGAGGCATGAATATTACACCATGCAGCTTTACTGATAATATCAACTTTTGAGTATGGCTCTTGGAATAGAAGAATACAGTGATTTATCCCAAAAAGATGCACATAAGTGTGTCCCAAGCATTGTGTATACATGTTTACGTTTAATACTCGAAGATGAACATTTAGAACACATGGAACATTGAACACAAATGGAACCTATGCAGAACGATATCATAAATGTGGGCCAAGATTTATTGTACATCCAGTCAAAAGGGAGGAAGCCGATACCAAAGCATGTAGTAATAGATATGACAGTACACCATGCAACAAAATCTAAAAAGCTAGTTCACATCCTCCATGCAGCAGGATGCAGTACACCATACTCAAGTGTACGTAAGATTGAAACTACAATTGCACGAAATAGTGTGGAGCAAGTCACAGAGCATGGTGTGGTTGTCCCCAGAAACTTGGTGCCTGGACAGTTCCTCCAGTTTTCAGCAGGTAACATAGATATTTTAGAAGAAACTCTTGACGGAAAACAAACATTTTATGCAACACAATTGGTAGCTTTTCAAAGAGCAACACAAACAAAAATAGAGCGTTTAAAAATACTGTAGGTAAAGAAAAAACTCTGCGTGCATTACCACATGATAGAAATAAAATTTTTTTCAGCAACGTTAGTTAACAAAAAAGAAGTAAAGCTAACAACACATGCAGCAGTGTGTAGTAGCGTCGTGAGTTTGAATGAAATGACAAGTATGACATATATGCTTTCCGAGATTCCATGGATTATGAGCAGGATCATCCCAGTTAATGAAGGCAGCAGGCCAGTTTCAGGTTGGACATCTTTCAATCAAGTTCTTACTTGTGATGACACACCATGTACGACTACTGGGTTTTGCCCAATTATTCCAGCTCCCACTTCAAACTATGATACTTGATACTATATGGGCAACAATATTGAGATGGAAACAAATTACAAACCACATGAGCCAGAATAATACTGTTATAACATTTGATCAAGCACTTTTCTGTAAAATAAATTAATTGTCGTGGAGTAATAAAGAAGAAGTCAAAAGATTGATAATCAGACTTGGTGGATTCCATACAATTGTGGTATACATATCAGCGATTGGGCAACAGTTTGGTGGTTCTGGTCTTGAAGATTGTTGGAAGGAATGTGGTCTCTACTCAGATAGCACTATTTCTAATATACTGAAAGGAAAATGTACAATCGCGCTATTAGAACCCATAAAATTACTTTTGAGGCAATGTGGCATGTCCTTATACACGAATTTGTAATTCGGTTGAACAAATCTGAAGTTGGACATGTGTAAGAACAAGTTCAGCATTGTTTACAGAAAATTGCAGAAAGTTTTGGCAATGGAGATGTTGAAGAAGTGAGGAGTGCAGTCGAAGACTTAACACACCATCTCACAGGATTCGCTGCTAAGCTGCAATTGTTTGTTGACGAACATTCCAATGAGCGTACATTCCAATACTGGCTGAGCTACTTGGAAGCTATACAAACACTCTTAAATTTTATAAGAGCTGAGCGTGAGGGTGTTTGGCAAAAACGCTTAGAAGCCTTTGAAAATATGTTACCATTGCTTGCAGCGCACGATCACATAAACTAAGCTAGTTGGGGTCCAGTCTACTTGCAGAGCATGAAGGCATTGCCAGACACTGCTCCCGAAGTATATTCCGAGTTTACAAGTGGAAATTTCTGTGTCAAAAGGAGCAATATCTTTTTGTTAAAATTCCTACTGGTCAATCAATAGAACATATCAACAAAGTTTGCAGGATTGCTGGTGGATTAGTCAATATTACACGAAATGAGTCTGCTAGACAGAAATGGGAATTAAGTTACAACTAAAGAGGGCAAGTCAGTGAAATGGTCTACGAACTATTTAACATAAACTCTGAAACACATTTCGGTCACAATGAGCAACACCAAAATCGGTTTAAGAGAGATTTGGAATATGTCAAGTTAATTAAGGAACAATTAGAGCGATTTCATTTGTTTCATAATACCGCTAATGACTTGGTGAAAATATAAACACAAGATGTCGTTCCAAAATCTGCTGCAGATGAAATTTATGGTGTTGCAAGAAATGGCAAAAAAAAAAAAAATCAATCAATTATTGATACCCTTCTTCAACCAAACTCTTCATTCAGTATTTTCCAAACCATTCCAAAGACAAAGCAGCAAATGTTCGAAGATATTAAGTTAATGCCTGAACACATCAAGAAAAATTAAAAAGTAATGTTAGCAAAAGTGGTTAGTTAGCGACTGCTTACATATGTTGCAAGATGTCCAAACTTTGATATTACATTTCTGCTACAATACGAGTTGTTTGACTATCCTCCTTCTCTTTTTAAGCCTGATGGCTCACTTGTTTTTTGGTCATAAATCGACATTGGCACAACTACTATCCGAAAATAGGACAGTTTAAAATGGGCATCATGGCAAAGAAGTTAATATAATAGATGCCATGGCACTTGTTCAAAGAATCGAAAGACAGAAAACAGGAACAACTATTGGGGAATTTGCAGACAATTTCATACAACAGGTGGTTGCTGACTTTGGAGCAGCATGTTTTAAACGAATTGATGTTGTTTTTTATCGTTACGTCTCTCCTTTTGTCAAATCCAACCTAAGAATATGTAAATCTGGATCTAGCACATCTATAGAAAGGGTTATTAAAGACCGCCAACACCACTTCCATTAGTATGGAGTGATTACATTGCCCTCCACGAAATCAAAGATAACCTTATTAGTTTTCTGATTAAGGAGCTTCTCGAACATTCACAAAAATTACCTGACACCAGTATTCTTGTAGTATGTGGTCTAAAAACTGACAAAGCAATACACAACAAACTTGGTGACGTGCCTGACCTATACTTAGATCAAGAGGAAGCCGATATTCATCATTATACTCTATCCGTTCCAAGATTGCAGTTTGTGCCACTCCGCCTGTTCCCGTGCTTGAACGGCATTGGCTGTGCAACAAACCGCCGCACCACCTCCGCATGTCTCGCGAGCTGTCGATTGGCGATAAGTGGAGAAACGGAATCGCGCCTCGCTGTGGAGGAAATGGAATCACGATGGACGTGTCGTCGTCGCGTAAGTCGTAGTTAATCCATCCCATGCACATATAGTATTTCATGCGCACAGAGTGATATTATATTACAGAGGATTAAAAAACGCAACTAAACGATAAAATTACCTATCCCGAACTAAAACACAGAAATTTAGCGTATGACCTATTTCCTGTCGCAACGACACTGTTAACTAACCATCCAACCAATGGTCGAGAGCTCACCTGTGATTGTTTATTTCTGCTGCAACCTTGGAATGGATACAGTATAGTATTTAACTGTGATGATACTGATGTACATGTTCTACTGTTGTGGCATAACTTGGCACCATATGTGTGGATGAAAAGGAGCAAACCGAGCAGAAAAATACCAATACATGAAATTGTTTCAGGATTGCCACATGGTGTCAGATCATCTTTACTAGCTTTCCACAGCTTTACAGGATGCGACACGCGTCAAATTGGCAAATATGGCAAGAAGTTAGCTTGGAAAGTTTTTAAGAGCCACCAAGAAATGATTTCTCAACTAGAGTTGAAAAATATAATGGACCCTGAAATTTATGAAGAAATCGAGAAATACGTTGTTCTTCTGTATCATACCAACACTACTATATCCAAGGTTGTGGATCTGAAAGTTAAATTCTTTCATCAGGGAAAGTACATTGAATAGCTACCACCAACACAAGATGCACTTCACCACCATATCAATAGAGCAAACTACCAGACTTTAGTTTGGAAACGAGCCCTTCTTAACAATCAAGACCTTCCGAAACCAATCGAATGTGGCTATCATAGTTTGAACTAAAAATTAATACTTACAATTGCGGCAACATATGCATGGTAAATTCTTATCCTCGCTGCTTTCGCTCGAAATTGGCGATGTGACTGGCCAAGAATGAATTGTACCAGTGTGTCAATAACGCCTGGTCATTCCTCTGCCATTAGCCGTTTTACGTTCCAAGATTGGCTCAATTCTTTGGGCCAATGTGTAAATCCGGCCTAACAGAACATTTTATGAGCATGTGGTGGTGGAGTTGGTGTTCGAGGTGGTGTTGGTGGGGAGTAAAAATCTAGGGTTGCTATTAACTGGTGGAACATGCTAGGTCTCTCGAATTCCTTGGAAAACCAGAGACGATATCACAGGTTCGTACAGGCCTACATGACATCACAAACAATGCCTGTGTCCTGCCGACACTGCAGGTCTGCACAGGTCTGCTAAATCTAGGGCAGAGTCACAGCAGGGCAGTACTTCCTCACATGAGTACTGGTATTGTATCGCGAGAGCTGGTCTAATCAGGTCCAACACCCCTCTCCTGCTGCACCCTCCATAGAGCAGTCCAGAGGCGTGTTGTAGCTGAAAAAGTTTACCCCACTCAAACCTTGTACAACTGTGTACCACTCAGCCTTCTAGTATATTTCACAGGAGTGTGTGTGTACACACATATATATATATATATATATATATATATATATATATATATATATATATATATATAGTATTATAACATATAAGTAGTAGTAACTGATGATTTGAGACACATAAAAGTATTTGTTTCTATTTTAATTTTTCAAGGATATGAACTTATATTGTTTCGGAAAAAAAATTGTTTGAATCATTTACTTGTTTTATAGCATTGAATTTTTTAAAGGAAGAATTATTTAAAAGGAATTACTAAGTGGCTAATGCTTGGAAATAAAAAAAGTAATGAGGATTCATTTTAACATGATTATATTTTTATATCATACATATGTACATCAAGATCCTACCACTCCGGCTATTTACAAAAGTTCACTTGTAACACGGAGTATAGTTTTAAACACACAATACACTACTACACCATACAGTAAAAATGTACAGATATCTTATTCATTGTCTTCAAGTTATTTTAAAACGCCTTTCAGTATCGCACGTACATGTTTATATATCAAGAAAGCAAGGTAGTCCTCCCCAATAACAGGACACGTAAATGTAGAATCACCAACGACGTTTTGTCCTTCTATGGTTGTCTGTACCCCGAGATTGTAACTAATCATTTGCTCGTCAATGGACGACTTGAAAAGAGGCGGAGCTTCAGTCAGGTGTGGGATACAATTCATACCTCCATGGATACCGCAACCGAACATAACCTTTATTTAGGTGTTTGGCTAAACATGTCCCCGGTGAGATGTACGTGAAGACTATTGACTATTTGTTTGGAATTTGCCGCTTTTTCAGGTAAACATTAATCTTATGTACTTGCGCATCTTAACCATAAAATTGAAACTAATGGTATTTTACCCTTGCGTGCAAGTCTACGAGTGCGCAACATTTTTGGTTTCTGCCATTACCAACTAAAAATCAGCACGTTCATAAACAAACTTTGTTTCCCACAGTACTTTTCCCCTGCGATGTGACGGCAGGGGGCGTGTACTTCAAGTCGTCCATTGCAGTGACATCACAAGATCCATAGGCGGGTTCTAATATTATTAGTGATGATGATATCTGTGTGACTTTCTGTGTGTAGGTGACTAAGGTTAGTTGAGAAATGATTAATTTGTAAGATAATTTCTATTTGCATGAGATACCTTTTCTTACCACAATGTAGATTCTTGTAGGTTCGTCATTAAAATATAGGCACCACATCTCAATTGATAGAGCAATTTATTGAAGAAAATGAAAATAAATAAAAGAAAAATTCTAATATCTCTCACCCTAGGTTAAACACATAGTTTAGACACAATTTACTATAAAGTAGAAAATATCTTGAGTTTGGTTAAAGTTGATACTAAGTTCTATTACAATTCCTCGGCTAGGGATAAAATTAAAATTTAAGTTCAAGTATGTATGTTTGCTCAGTCGGTTTACATGATATTCTGACACAGGACCTCTGGGTTTGAGCTCGTTGGCAAAAATTAGGCACACCAAACTCATTTGAAATTAGTAGACGAAAAATTGTATGAAATAAAATTTGATTTGAATATCCAAGTCAATATTTGGAATGGTCGGCCTTGTACACAAGATGGGTAAGCGTGGGGACGCTACAGGCATACATATTCAACATGGCTATCCTTACAATGTAGGGTGAAGGTCTCGTCGTCTTCATGACACTTCAAAATTAGCCTAATTATATTACTGATGACGGGCCTCTTCTCAAAATGGCCTAAAACTGGCGGACATACTGTCCTCTATCTATTGAGTTCCCAAGCCTAACCTTAGGTTGACGGCAGAAATGAAAATGTTCCATTTTCTCCTGGGCCGATTCTGCCGCATGCATCTTCTAGCAAAATTCAGGGAACTTTCTCTGTTCTGTACAATACAGCATATAATCTATGTTCTTCTCCAAATTGGAAGCCGTTGCCTTGGCAACCAATCAACAAAAGAGGAATAAAACCTGCAATCTACTCAGAGAAACCTCTCTGGAGCAGATAATTACTCTATACTTAGTAAGTTAAACTATACATATACTATGTACAATCATATGGTAGTAAAACATTTTAAACAAGTATTTCAAATTTATATTAAAAATTATTTAGCAAATGTAAGAATAAATTAAGAAAATATTTAAATAAACAATTATGCAAAACTTTGATAATATTAACATATTCATAAAATATTTGCAGTATTTTCAAAGAAGAAAAGTTATAAGAGTGTTTTCAGAAATTCCATAACAATCTTAAATAGCTTTTAGACAATTTAACGTCTATTACAAATAACTAGGAGTGAGAGATTTTCTTCATCTAACACAAAACAATAATGACATTAAATTAATTAAGTTGAACAAAATTACTATAGTAAGGTGGGAACTGTCAAAACATTAAAACTTCTGATGCTTTCTATAATAGCACAGTCTTTCTCAGTTCGTTATATCGTCAAACATAAATAAACTTTAAAACCTGTGACGATCTCGTTACAGGGTTCACTCTCGGAGAGGTCAGGTGACAAAAGTATCTGCATAATTGATTGCTTTTGTGGTAATTTATGAGATACAATGTCTCCATTCGAGGCACGAAGTGGCGTATTGCTCCACATGTTGAAGACAACACATCTCCCCTCGGGATGACAGCCAATCACCTCTTGACAATGTTCGCAACTCGTGGGATAATGTGCATACAGCCAATGTTCACCCAAGTTGCACTCTTCAGTGTATTCGCGGTAGTTGCCTTCACCGTCCCAGTAGAAACATTCCACACACTGATCTCCAGGCTTTACGTGCTCGTAGTGCTCGGCAGGAGAGAAGCGCTGCAGGTTGTCACGTTTATGGTCTACAGAGAACTGAGCGTCTTCACACGAGTTGTGGAGGGGAGTCTTCTTGTAAGAGTGCTGGGAAAACAAGTATCGTCATTTTCTACATGGGAAAGTCACTGATTGTATCAGAGTGTCCCATATCCTCGTACACATACGAGTTAAATGCAACTCTATGAAATAGAACAAACTTCCAGAAATTTCTGCTTAGTTTTCACTTGCAGACTCGTCATTGCACGTTGCATCCTCTATACTGATAGATGATTAAAATTTACCTTCGCTAATATATATTTAATTTTTTTAGTTTGTAATAACGCATCAGAAAATTTGATGGTGTGAATTTAATATCTTGCAACAGTTTTTCTCCATACACAGCGTTACGATTACCAAGAAGAGCCTTGCCTGGAGGACGGGCTAGCGACGACGGGAGAGCAATCAGGTCAGTGGTTGCACAAGACGAGGGCCTCAGCGATTCTCCCCACCTGCACAGAAGTGTGGAAAGGTAATGCAAAGTATTAGGGGAATCGCGGTCTGTCGTCCGCCAGCACGCATCCGATCAACAATAATCCAGTTCTCCTCCGGGGCTCGGGGGTCGAGTCCCAGCGGGGGCATGCTCATTCGTCGATGCTGTCTACCTAATCAATCCAGCTTTCGGTTGGTCGTCAGATCCAATTATGTTGCAGCAACCCTCAACTTTATATAGTATTTTAATAATCAGTAATATTGCGCTCCCCTCGTAAATTAATAGAACACATTGTAACTTTTTTTTTCGGCGTACCTGCCATTCGAGTAGACTAAATGCTCGTTTAGCCATAATTGTCTTAGTCTTTTAACCCTGAATAATATCAAAATAAACCCACACTGCAGCTACCATCTGAGTGAAACCCGCCAAATAATAATGTCTTGTAACAGGAACCATGTAAATAAAACCTCACACAAATATTAATTTTGTAAAACTGGTGGAGGCTTGCGTCCTTCTCCACCTCTCGCAGCAAGCAATTGTTAATCAACCCACCATCACCCAAATTAACTAATTAATAATTTAGTCCAAAAATTAAATAATTTAATTACCCCACCCATCCACCTGTGAAATAGCATATATATTAGTGAACTTAATTCCAATTGCTAGAATGTATTTATCAAAAGTCACACGTTTAACTTAAAATAATTTTAGATAATTATTGAATTTAAGTTAGAAAATGTTTATCCCCTAAATAATAAACCATATAAAGTTATTTAGATAAGTATGCCTTTTGGTTAACATTTTAATAAACAAATAGTACTATAAATATCATAAACTGAATTTTGATAGGTTTACCAATATGATATATTTACGTAGTAACGTAATTTATTAGTACGAAATTCACTGTGTGCGCCATAAATAACTTAACTTGGAAGAAAAGATAATGCTACGATCTACTACCCTTTAATACAAATATAACTGATTTTATTCATTATATTTAAATCAATATCATTTTGGATAAACACAATATTTATTATATAAGAAAACAGCGTGTCACTCTGGAGAACATTGTTAGAAGTTTGATACTTACATGCAGTTATTTTAATAACAGTGTTTTGATATTTCAGTAGGTTTAATATTGACCTGGAAGATTTTACAGTTGTATTCGTAGTATAATGAAAGGTAACCACAGAACTTGAACGTCTCTTGAACGTGCGAGTAGCACACGGGCAGCGGGCGCCCACTTAAAATATTTCGCAGCGTGTGTACTAAACACACAGAGACGCGGCGCGACGTATCCAGGTGGTTTCAAGTCCCGTCCATATACTAGTGCAGCTATCTCAATGTCATTAGATTACTTTTCATTTAATTATTCTCTCACTTTCCCAAGAGTGATGAGGCAACACGAGCACTCAGAATGAGAGTCGTTGTGTTCATTCAGAACTGTGGTCTAGGACTTAACCAATCTTGAGGTAGCAGACGTAATACATCTGTCACAGCAGCAAAGACGGGTGTACATGACAAGTGAAAGAACTGCGAGGTAGGAACCTTTACAGTAGAGTGAATTCTCACCAGTAGAAGATCTCTTCTCTTTTTCTTCTTCATTATCTTCGTATTGCGCATCAGGCGTGCAAATTTTGGTCTCTGCGGTTAGGCCGCCCTTTTGTTATGCTGGCCTGAGGCAGTAAGAGCAATTTCGGACTTTCAGCTGAGGGTACATTGATGTTACACTGTTGATCTTTGGGCAGTTGTACCTGAGTACGACTAGCGTCCGATCCCATATGTGGCGTGCTAGAGAGCCGATATTTCCCTTGTGTTCGTCCTGTAATTTCTCTTGACCGTTTAATATTCTTTATGTAATTTTCTCTTACTACTTCATTACCCACCATTTCCGATATGAGATAATGTAGCCAGTTAAATACCTTACTCTTTAGATAGCATGACATACAATATATATAATTTCAGTAGAAAATAGTAATTCAAATAATTCAATGTTAATATTAATACACAGTCGTGCACACAGTAGGTTAATAAAACATTTTAAATAATACAAGCAGTATTGCTATCCACATTCCTTACTGTAAATTTAATAAATACGGCATGCACAAATATATCCATCCCCTTCCCTGTACCATAAATGATAATAATTAGCTTGACGCAGATCATTTTCGGACACTAAATTAGAAATTTTGTGAAGTAACAAGTAGGGAGAGTTTTTATACACCGAATTAATAAAATAAATAAAATTTATGTGTGCAGTAACTGACATTAATATTTGTAATTAATAATTTTATAAAATCTTAGTACATGAACTAAAACCAGATTTTTAAGTTGCAGGTCACCAGACACTACAGCCGGGCCAAATTCAGATCGACACGAACAGAACATTGAACTATAGTCAACCGACAACAGCCGGCCGAGACAGTGCAGTGTTGTCAGCATTGACCTGAGACAGCAGCCATTACCTACCACAACATTCTGCTAGCTTCTAATAACTCATACCAGGTTTCTTCACTACATATAGCCAATTTTACAATCTCAGGTAACACCAGCAGTCCAATACTTTTACACAAACACTTGCACGGTCGACCGGTACACAAACACAATTACACACATAACACGATACAAACATGAGAAAAAATTTTTCTTCGGATCTCAAACTTCTGTAAAAACAGTGTTAAGAAAAGTTAAAGAGAAAAAAATTTCTTCTGCGCAAAATATTATATTTATTGTAAAATAGCTGGTATACAACAAATAATTTATTTAATTGTAAATTATTTTTTTTTAGTTAAAAATGAAACATTTTACTTAATACAGGCAGATCCTTTAACTTTAGCTGTCCGTCTGCATTAATTTTTCCTACACTATATATTTTTTTCCGTCTGAATAAGCCACCGTATCTCATATCCTACTGCCTCAACACTGCAAGAGCACCTACTGAACTATATACAAGATGGTTGCTATTTCAAAATCCGACCAACCCCTATGATACGGATATGTATTATTTTTGGAAACTTTGGGGATAATGTTATGATTACCAAGAGCCTCGCCTGGAGGACGGGCTAGCGAAGAGGGCAGTGCAATTAGGTCAGTAGTTACACATGACAAGGGCCTCAGATATTCTCCCCACCTGCACTGAAGTGTGGTAATATAATGCAATGTATCGGGGGAATCGAGGTCTGTTTCCTTCAAGCCTTCCAGTCGTCACCACCTCGCCAGGATGGTCCTGAGTCGAGACCCACGACGTGCCGCTGTCCGTCGATAGCCGACACAATCAGCCTCTGGTACATCATGTTACGGTGAGGTCTAATGTTTCCGAAGGGTCACCCACCATGGATTAGAACATTAATATAATTAACTAAACAGCTAACCCCCTCCTATTTATATTATGTAATGTAACTTTGTAGAATGCTGTAACTTAACCATAAAGTGTAAAGCCACCGTAATTATATTAATATATGACTGTAACCCTCACCCTTAACTTACAGCTTAACTAGTTTCAGTATATAGTGCCTACCTCTGGCTACAGACACCCAAACACTTTAACTCATGTATTAAATGGTTAAAATACCATATCGTAACAAGACACAAATGTGAAGCACATCCTACTGAACGGTCTCCCGTCCGGCCCGGATGTATACTATATATGCTGACGTCACATTAGTTCTCACTACCAGCATTGACAGCACCAAAATACCAGAGCCGTAGCAATAGCACATTCAGGCAGGAACAGGTCAGGTCCTTCTCGCACGACTCGCAGACATGTTCAGGCTTGTCGAACTTTGCGTTCAAGTAACGAAGTGAAGGACACTTGTATGTAGTTTGCAAGTCAATAATGTTTACGTTTTCATTACAATAAATGCTTAGCCATTTTTCTGCTCCACACTAGCAACAGAGACGACATCTTCATCATCTATAATTTCAGTTAATACATTTTTAATTTTCACATAATCTTCATGTCCATCTTCCCAGGGAAGACCGTGATAGTTTTTTGTAAGCCATCTATTGGTGCATTTACTTTTTTATCCAGCACGAAGTTATGTGTTTTCACTTTTCCATCATGGTATGCTATGTTAGGTCTTTAAGAATTAATCCAAGTTGAGACTGGAAGCCCTGGATATTTGCGAACATGATGACGGCCAAGATCTAACTGAGCTCGAGTTTGTATTTTGACCACTTTCTCCCTTGCATTGCATGATGCCAAATGGTCGTGGATAATGAGAGCGTAGGCTTATATACTGGCTGGTATATTCTCTGCTGCTGTCATTTCAATGCAACAGTCTGTTACATAAATGTTCATACGATCGTCTCGTTTACTTAACTTACGCAAATATAAGTAGTGGAGCACTGTTCATAAAATCATCTGGTTCGAGAGTAGTCGATGCTTCGTGGCCATAGTGCGATTTCTGGAAATCAGCAAACATCTGGTATGCCAACATGACAGAACCGTTACTGAAATTTGTGGTGAGGTCAAAATATGGACAATTTTCAGAATGAATAGTATGATATGGGGGCTCCGCGGTGAAGAGGGTTGAGGGTGAGGTTCTAAGGTTTGGCGTGGCCATCTTGGACGATGTCACCACCGCCATCTTGTTTCCGGCCGCCATCTTGGATTACATCACTTTCAAAATTTTCCAGAAATTTTCAAAATTAAAAATTTTCTAAAAATAATCTTGGATCCATTCGCCATCTTAGAATAATTCCCCCCCCCCCCCATTTCAACAGTGATTTGTTTATATGTTCTGGAGGCCACCATATTTAATTTTTCTAAATTCCCGCCAATTTTCAACACTCATTTGTTTCCATAGCCTGGAGCCCGCCATATTTATTTTTTTAATTCTACCAAATAACCGACTTGATCGATAACCACTTGTTAGATTAATCGATTCATATATTTAACTCTAGGAATGACCACCAGGGGTTTGAGCCACCATTTTTGTTTCCTATTTACTCACTTGATTCGACACCACCAGTATACATATGTGTTTAAGAGCTAGTAGTGTATGCTATACTGTATGGACTCTCGCCCCTATCAGCATAATTATTTTTTATGCTTATCTACAGGCATCTAGATTGGCAAGTATTATGTATTGTAACTATACCACCACCATCAATCATCATTATTGCATTTTTAAAACCTTTTATGGTAATTAATTATAGTGTAATACTTTGCATATTGTGTTCTATGTAATTACTGATTGAGTGTACAAGGACTCTTGCATCTGATGCTCTTTAAGAAAAATTTATGACAGGCATATGAAATAATGACTCTCAACACACATCATGTTAAGTTTAGAATAAATTAATTTTATTAATTAAAATATTCAGTAAAATAATAATACTTCACGAAGGCTCTGGATATCGGCTCGCAGGTCTACGCAGCTCTTCTGCTGATGCCTTCATTCTGGGAAGCCTCTATACTGGAAGAGTCGACACATCTCTCATATAAGGTACCTGTTGTTGCCCTCACCTTTTACCCGGGCTTGGGACCAGCAACACTACTGTTCTAAAGTAGTGCAGGCAGGTTAACAACACAGGCATTCTATCCCTCTCCTCCTCCGCCCCCTTCCCTCCTCCGCCTCCCCCTCCTCCTACCTCTCCTCATCATAACAGCACTCCTCTAGTCACCAGGGTATTGCAACACCACTCTTGGCCTCGCCACTCTGATGGCTCGCTAATGAGGTTGGGAGATAAGGGATCGCCCCAATGAATCATGCCTCGTGACACACTTGCGAGGCAGTAAAGATGCTTGTTATGACATCACATGTTTTAACATGTCTACCTTACAGCTTTCAAGTCGAAAGAGCTTACCTCACAAAAGTCTTGTACAACTACACAACAATCCTAGAATATCTTAACTTAAATATTTTCGTACTTTATCATGAAAGTAGTAGTAACTGCTGATTTCAGACACACATTTTATCTTTCTAAAGACATGTGTTTATATAATTTTTTGAACAATAACCATTTAAACCTTTGTCTTGATTCATGCAAGTAGTTGTAACTGGTGTTTTCAGACACAGCCAAAGTATACAGTTATATTTTTTCAGAAATCATTATTTTTGGTTAACCACTTTTTCAACTCTGTTTATGTTAAATGAGGTATTATTTAAAATGAATTACTAAATTTCTAGGACACAAAAGTCATGAAAATTCATGTTAACAAGTTTATTTCAGTCCATGTTATACATATACACACATACATACATCGTACAGCAGTTCCTATTGTATACCAGAGTCCAGTTTTAAGCCCACAAAACAGTATTACCACAAAACTATTTACATACATCATGAATTTTCAAGTACTTTTAAAATGTCTTTGAGTATTGCACATACATATTTCCGTACCAAGGAAGGAATGTAGTCTTCTCCTACAACAGGGTACATAAATGTAGAATCACCAACGACATCTTGTCCTTCCATGGTTGTCTTGGCCCCAACATCGTAACTTAGAATTTGGTCATAGAGTGGAGAGGTGGCTTCAGTCTCGGAGAGGTCTGGTGACAACAGTCTTTGTATAGTTAATTGCTTTTGCAGCAGTGAATGAGCTACATCTTCATTGGAGGCAGGAATAGGTGTATTGCTACGCATGTTAAACACTACACATTTCCCTTCAGGATAGCAGCCAATCATCTCTTGACAATGTTCCCAACTCGTGGGATAATGTGCATACAGTCAATGTTCGCCCAAGTTGCACTCTTCAATGTATTCGTGGTAGTTGCCTACGCCGTCCCAGTAGGAATACTCCACACACTGATCTCCAGGCTTTACGTGCTCGTAGTGCTCAGCAGGAGCGAAGCGCTGCATCTTGTCACGTTGATGGTCTAAAGAAAACTGGGTGTCTTCACAAAAGAGCTGTGAAGGGTACTGGGAAAAACCCACTCATCTTCTACATAGAAAACTGGTAAAATTTATCAGAATGTCCCATATTCTCGTACACATACGACTGAAATGACACTTGATGTAGCAGAACAAACTTCCAGAAATTTCTGCTTTATTTTCGCTTGGAGACTCGTCATTACACGCTGCCTCCTCCATCTTGACTGATAATTAGTAATTACCTTCACTGACATATATTTACATTTTTTCTTTTGTAATATCCCTTTAAAAATTAGCTATGAGAAATTAATATCTTGCAACAGTTTTTTTTCTATACACAGGACACAGGTGAGAAACACAACCTGCTGTAAGGCATTGGATATCTTGTGCTGCAGTCCATCACATTTATCCACAACAACACACTCTGGTGTCTCAAGCCCTGATTTCATTTGGTCCAAAGTAAATGGTAGTGGCAAAATGATTTGCATAAATTAACAGGGCAGTTAACACCTTCACATGCAAAAGAAGCTGTAACATTACTGATAGTGCGTGGCGATAAGGGGTTGAACATTACACGAAAGTGGTTGTCATCTCTTCACATTATAAAATAAGTTCTGTTCAGAATATTTCCACTCCACTCTTCACTTGAAAATTGAATTTCATAAATTACACACTGTTTGCTGGTGACGACGTAGGCGTAGCTATTTGTCCAGGGCTCGAACATGGAGCGAGATATAGCTTCCTCCTTGGTAGGGTCAGGTCGTAGTACCGGTTTGTAGTCTTGAACATAGCTTCGTAACTAAAGTATTCATAAATGTCATAGCGAACTTTGTCACTAAAGTTTATATGACTGTTGTTGGGATCTTCTATAATTTTTCTGCGTTTCTTGTAAATCTCCTACTTGATATGTGAAAACAGAAAAATTTCAGATCCATGGTTTTTGTACATGGTGAGGAGAGTACAGATTAACAAGTTGACTATGATGACAAATATATTTCACATATCAGATGCGTGCATGGAGACATCCACCTAACTTTCCCTTTGTTCAAAATGGCAGTGTGGGTACAGCCACTGCACCTTTCCACCCAACGAATAACTTGCTCACCACATCTCAGTTCATAGTAGATACAACTCACACAGTTTCGGCGAATGGTGATCTCACCTTTAGCTCGAATATTAAGCTCCTCAGTTGTGGATCGTTGCTGGCTATCAGGACGGAGAAAGAATACTGGACAGTCTACAAAGTTGCAGGGAACAAGCGTCACACTGAACACATCTTCGTCGTTTACCCACAGAAAGTGTTCAAGCCAACGGCAGAATTCAAGACAGTCTGGAAGACCTTCAGGCATGTAGTGCACACTGCGAAAACCAACTTCCGCCCTTGCATTATAAGTTGCTAAACTGTCGTGGTTAATGAGGGCATATGCCTGTGTGTCGGCGAATCATGGAGGTAAGAAGGGGAGGAGCTAGCATGACGTCACAAACTTGAAGCCGCTAGGCCGCCATCAAGTGGTTGGCAAGAAATGACTTGGATCCGATGTTTTGATTGTTATAGGTGATCAATTTCGTATAAATAGTCGGTGCAATGTGTTGTTAGTGATGTTTAAAGCCAAGTGTATCATTTGTATGAGCGTTTAAATTTCGTAACACACAATGGTTGTTAGTTATAACTCCTACAGTTGCACTAGATCATCTGAAAATGAGAAGTGCGTCGTGACTCTCCAACGGTAAATATACTTGCTGTTTTGTTTGTTTATGGTATCAAATAGCGGTTTAGTATTATCCTTTTAATATGTGCAACTTTATTGTTCAGATTTTCAAAGGACGAAGAATGACGTCAGACTTGGATTAGAAAACTTCGGCGAGAATTTTGACATGTCCTGTTGTGTGCTATGTTATTTTAGAGATGAAGAAATTGACTATACGTCGGTGAATTGTATTGGGATAAGAGCAAATAAAGTGCCTTCAATCTTTTCAGCATTTCCTGCTCACTTTTATAAGGTAAGTGTAGCTGTAAACAAACATAACCTGAGATACTACTATGTGTTTACATGCTGCCAAGTTGAGTATGCTTTAATCTAGGGGCACAGCCATAATCATATTTCTGTTAATTATTATATTGTTATTTTCCTTGTAGAACCAGTATTTGAACGTGTGTTAAGTCCTCTGGATATAGGCTAGGGATTCTTTAAATTTACTATGATTTACACAGACCACTACATTACTACATTTAGGCCTTGTAGGTCCAATAAATTACATATGAACTTTTACAATTGCTTGCAATAATGTCAAATATTCAAACAAATAGGTAATCTCAAAAATAAAGTAGGTTGTATAGTCTACAGCTTGTTTATTAATATCATATGCTAGACATGTATCGCCATGTTTTAGCCAATGGTGTTAGTAAAAATTGTGATTAAATGCTAGAAATTTCATACTACTTCAGTAGCAAATTTTTAGAGATTTAGGAATTTACAAAGATCAGTAGGTTTCATATTCTTTACATTGAAAAAAAAAATTAAGATATGCATATAAGTTGGAGAATGTGTTAACTGTCATGGGCATAGCCCGATATACATTAAATGTACATATTGAAGGGATAATTTGTGTAAAAATCATTAAAGACTGTCCATTATAATAAGTGTCAGATGTTCTTAGTACTAAGCGGTGGCAATCACGGCAATAAAACAGGCTAAAATTGTAGTACAGAGTTGGTTCAAGTTTTGTTGTACTCTGTGTAAATAGTATTATGTGATAGGGATGATAGTAGGATGATCAGGGAGAGTTAATGTATATTTTATATGTTGGACTGGGGAGATGATGAGATGAGAGCCAGGGTAGTCACCCACACATCTGTAAGTACTCTGGTCTGTGTAGCCGTCGACAGTGACAAAGTGCTGGTCGACCCCTCCTACCACCTGCACGAGGCTGCCAGGGGTTGGGGGGCGAGGAGAGCTAAGAAAACGGCCAACTCTCCCAACCGTTTAATTTAAATTTTAAGTATTTGTATATTTTTTGCAATAATTATATTTAATTGTAATAAAGAATGATGTCAAAATTATATAAATGTAAGCTGTGATTTAGGGAAATAAAATCACCACGAAATATGGTCGTAATCGCCCGAATTCGGAGCAGTACCGGAAGGCCGGGGATTTGAAACAAAGCTCCTGATTGGCTGGGAAGAGCCGCGTCTGAAATCGTCGCTTGGCGTGCGTGCCGGCAGCGGTGCCGAGAGAGAGACAAGTCTGGGCCACAGCCGCGGACAGACGCGTGTGTTCGTGTCCCGCGGGCCCGCGTCTCGGTAGGCCACCAGGGGTGCGTTACCAAGAGCCTTATATACGCGTTTGATTACATTTAATTGTCGGGCAAAGGCGATTAGACGTCCGCCGATTTAATCGCAATTCGCAGGCCAAGAAGCTGACTCAGTGGCCTGAGTGCGGTGCGGGAGGTCGTTGTGCGATTCCTGCCGCGAATAAGGGCGTGTTTCGACCGTTTGGGAGTTACATAGCTTATTTTGCACAGCTTGCATAGAGAACTTAATTTTAGACCCTCTTTGATTGTTCCCCTGTTAACTAAAGCAAGCATTAATGTATTTGGTTGGTGTTAGCATGGTCTTCAAAGGCAATGTATTTTTTGTAAACATTGAAGTAAATAATTAAAATTTTCTGTGACTACCCAGGGCTAATCAATGCAAAAAGTGAAGTTGTAATTTTTATCAAGTAATAAAAGTGAGTAGAGAGGTATACGAATGGAATGGCCAGGAGATAGAGGAAGCCACAGAATATTAGTATCTAGAGGTTGTGATACAGAACTAAGGTGGACACAGCAGGTGCACAGAGAGGTTAAAAAATGAATAGGGTCGTTAGGACTGCTCGAGAGAGCGTTGTAGGGAGTTAGTGGTGAAGTGAAGGGAAAGACATATTGCAGTATGGTTTGTCCAGTATAGGAATATGTTGCCACGGAGTGACAGGGTGGCTACAGGCAGGGAAAACAGGGAAATGTCAGGGGATTCAGCAGGCATTGTGCAGGGAATTTTGTTGAAAACATACCTAAATTGTTGGTTTGTCATTTTTACACAGTAATTTGATGCATTCATCTGCATAACAATTATAATCTTCCGGTTGATATAAATTTCATAGTGTACCGACTCCCTTTTCATTTTACTGTCTTCATTTAAATATTGTGATTTTACGTTGGTTACGCTGATAAAATAACATAAAGTAAAAATTTCAAAGTGATATTATGATGAATTGCTGTTCAAAATTAACTTGATCCTTCGTCTGAAGAGTTTAAATGTTCCTTCCTATTTATACTGTACATGAAATGACTGCTGTGGTGGTAGTATGCAGACATAGTAATTTTTATTAGGTTTACAATTTTTGTGTGAACTTTGTTTTAAATTTAGACTTGTTTTGTGAAAGTGATATTTTTTAACACAAGCACAGCACCAAATTTTGTACCTTTGAGTTCTTTAATGTCAGCGCAAGTGATTATTTGGTGAGGAATGTTATGATTTAATTTAAGGCATATTAAAATCAGATTTAATTATATTTGGTTGTGATTTCTGGTCAAATATTTTTCATAAAAAAAATAGAATTTGTTACAATAAAATATTTCAGTTGTACAAATGTCAGGGAAATGTCAGGGAATTTTTTGGCAGGAACTCTGTAACCACCCTGAGTGAGATCTGTACGTGGAGTTGGAGGTGCAGAGTAGGGCAGCGAGGTGGGTGATGAATAAATGAAAAAGGCGGGGTAGGCTTGTAAGGAGGAAAGGAACTTTAAAACTAGCTTGATGATGAAGGAATTGGGATGGAAACCATTGAAGGAAAGAAAGAGTATTGAAAGACTGGTCAGGTTGTATTAGGTGACAAATGGGGAGGGGGGATGAAGTGAAGGAAACTTTTAAAGGAAACAACAGTAAGAAGATTCAGAAGGTGTTGATGACAACAAAATCCAGGTGAGAACGGTGAGGGAGTGGAATGCTCTGAGGGGAGGAGTTGGTGACTGTGAGGAGGGTTGGAAGGTTTAGGAAGGGACTGGAGAATTGGTACTTTGGGGATGGGGAGGAGTCTGCTCACCACCAGGCAGTAGCCCAATTATAAGTGTAATGAACAATTTTTTATATTATTATAATTACCTACATAGTATGTTAGTAAAATGCCATTCGTACCATATTTATGATAATAATGCAATTACAAAAAAATATAGATTGATACCGTAGATGGATATAAGTAAGAAATAGGTCTAAAAAAGTATTAAATTATCGTACAGTAATGTAATGAAACAAGTACACTAACGTGTAGGCCTATATTATTGTTTGTTTTGATTGTTTAAATACTGTAGTGTTTATTTATAGTTCACTCTACATTAATTATATCATTGTAATGTGTACATTTGTGTGTTTATCTCTGTGCAATTTATCATAAGCGTTACACGTTACATAACTAAAATTGACTGTGAAGTAGATGTTGATCAGAATAACATTAAACCTGCAGTTGGACTGATGCCTAGTTGCCAGTCTCTCTAGCTTCGCCTCATGTTCCCAAACTCTGTAATGCCATCTTGCACTGTCCAGCATTCATCTCCGTTACTATACCAGATTCTCCCATAAAATATTCCTCTCCCTCACCAGAGACACCAGCATGAAGTCTCTCTCCTCTCCGCTCTTCACCAAACCCTCTCAACCTTCACACTGTTATATAAGAAATAAACAGGGTTTTTTTTACATTGTTTCCAGGCGCCAGTACTGTACCCAGCAGTGTTGAGTGTGTTATTATTTGTGTATTTATCCTGTTCTCGTTGTTTTCAGAATTGACTGCATGCTGCCAGTTATGAGTTTAGATTGTTTACTTGAATGGACTTTGTAATTTCTAAGATTTATTTTTTATAATTTATTTTTTCCTGTTTCCAGCAGTTTCAGCCCTTGGACCAAGAAGGTAAGGCAGGCTAGCCAGCAGTGTTTTCGTCGTCAACTCCTGACCTTGGCATGGTGACTGCATACGTGTAGCTGATGTGTGTCCAAGTGGTGTCGTGTATGGCAGTAGAACTGAAGGATAACATTCATAAAATAGCTGGATAATCGAATGACGCCAAATGTTTTTTAAAGATACCTGGATGTGAATTTTTAACATCCCAGGTTTTTCGTTCTGCACGGACAGAATTTGGTTTTGTATTTATGCTGTGTGTCTGTGTATAGGGTGTGAAAAGTTAATATTATTGTAAACATCAGTGTAAAATTAAAACATTTAAAACAACTGCAGCTTTTATTTCAGAGTAACCTACCTTCACATTGCTCACAGCAGAAGCACAGTGTGTTCTGGTGGTCTTGCCAGTTTTCTTGTAAAATAGGCAGCATTATTTACAAGTAGGTTTATAGACACTTTTGTTTCAGGGAAAAAATTAACTACAACTGATGGTAACAATAGTGTGAGCAATTACTTCCATTTATTATCTTAAAAATATTTAGCCCATTGATGTATTGCTTAATGACAACACTTTTTGCATGGACTAGTCGCAGACATGGGAGGGGATGCAAGAAGTTTATTAACATCAAGTATATTTTATGTTATTTTTCCATGCATTTGTATAACAAATGTAATAAAAATTGTTTGTGAAGGTATGAAAATGTAGCCAAAGTTACACTAAGTTACAAATTAGTAGAATGACAACACTTTATGCATGACCAATTCGCAGACATGGGAGGGGATGAAAGAAGTTTATTAACGTCAAGTATATTGTGTGAGTAGTTTACCATGCATTTGTATAGCATGTGTGATCAAAATTGTTTGTGATGGTATGAAAATATAGCCAAACTTTCACCAAGTTACAAATTAGTAGAATGACAACACTTTTTGCATAAACTTGTCGCAGACATGGAAGGAGATGAAAGAATCTTATTAACGTCAAATATATTGTGTGAGTATTTTTCCATGCATTTGTATAGTAGGTGTAATACACATTGTTTGTGATGGTATGAAAATGTAGCCATACTTGCACCAAGTTACAAATTAGTAGAATGACAATACTTTTTGCATGAACTTGTTGCAAACATAGGAGGGGATGAAAGAATTTTATTAACGTCAAGTATATTGTGTGAGTATTTTTCCATGCATTTGTATAGCAGGTGTAATACCAATTGCTTCTGATGGTATGAAACTGTAGCCAAACTTACACCAAGTTACAAATTAGTAGAATGACAACACTTTTGCATAAACTTGTCGCAGACATGGGAGAGAAGAAAGAAGTTTATTAACGTCAGGTGTATTGTGAATTTTTTCATGCATTTGTATAGCACGTGTGATCAATTGTTTGTGATGGTATGAAAATGTAGCCAGACTTACACCAAGTTACAAATTAGTAGAATGACAACACTTTTTGCATAAACTTTTCGCAGACATGGGAGGGGATGAAAGAATTTTATTAACATCAAGTATATTGTGTGTAATTTTTCCATGCATTTGTATAGCAGGTGTAATACAAATTGCTTGAGATGGTATGAAAATGTAGCCGAACTTACACCAAGTTACAAATTAGTAGAATGACAATACTTTTTGCATTAACTTTTAGCAGACATGTGAGGGGATGCAAGAAATGTATTAACGTCAAGTATATTGTGAATTTTTTCATGCGTTTGTATAGCACGTGTGATCAAAATTGTTCGTGATAGTATGAAAATGTAGCCAAACTTACACCAAACTACAAATTACTTTTTGCATGAACTTGTCGCAGACATGGGAGGGGAAGAAAGAAGTTTACTAACGTCAAGTATATTGTGCATTTTTTCATGCATTTGTATAGCACGTGTGATCAAAATTGTTTGTGATGGTATGAAAATGTAGCTGAACTTACACCAAGTTACAAATTAGTAGAATGACAACACATTTTGCATGAACTTGATGCAGACATGGGAGGAGATGAAAGAAGTTTATTAACGTCAAGTATATTGTGAATTTTTTCATGCATTTGAATAGCACCTGAAATCAAAATTGTTTGTGAAGGTATGAAAATGTAGCTAAACTTACACCAAGTTACAAATTAGTAGAATGACAACACTTTTTGCATAAACTTGTCGCAGACATGGAAGGGGATGAAAGAATTTTATTAACTTCAAGTATATTGTGTATTTTTCCATGCATTTATATAGCACGTGTGATCAAAATTGTTCGTGATAGTATGAAAATGTAGCCATACTGACACCAAGGTACAAATTAGTAGAATGACAATACTTTTTGCATTAACTTGTCGCAGACATGGGAGGGGATGAAAGAATTTTATTAACGTCA
Organism: Medauroidea extradentata; assembly: GCA_003012365.1. Lineage (NCBI taxonomy): Eukaryota > Metazoa > Arthropoda > Insecta > Phasmatodea > Phasmatidae > Medauroidea > Medauroidea extradentata. The sequence continues at coordinate 48,230 of PNEQ01028073.1, forward strand.
AGTATATTGTGTGTAATTTTTCCATGCATTTGTATAGCAGGCGTAATACAAATGGTTTGTGATGGTATGAAAATGTAGCCAAACTTACACCAAGTTACAAATTAGTAGAATGACAATACTTTTTGCATTAACTTGTCGCAAACATAGGAGGGGATGAAAGAAGTTTATTAATGTCAAGTATATTGTGTGAGAATTTTTCCATGCATTTGTATAGCAGGTGTAACACAAATTATTTGTGATGGTATGAAAATGTAGCCAAACATACACCAAGTTACAAATTAGTAGAATGACAATACTTTTTGCATGAACTTGTCGCAGGCATGAGAGGGGATGAAAGACGTTTATTAACGTCAAGTATATTGTGAATTTTTTCATGCATTTGTATAGGAGGTGTATTAAAAATTGTTTGTGATGGTATGAAAATGTAGCCAAACTTACACCAAGTTACAAATTAGAAGAATGACAACACTTTTTCATAAACTTGTCGCAGACATGGGAGGATATGAAAGAATTTTATTAAGGCCATGCCCGGTAGTTTTTTTCACGTTGGTGCAAAAAAACTCAAAAAGTTTTCAACCAAATGGGTTGAAAAAAATTGAGAGCGTGTGAAGTCATACTATGCACAATTATATGTAGGCTTTAAAAAAAATTAGTCGTTTGCCAGTAAAAAAAATATTTTGTGCCATTTTGGCTCATTTTCATGCTAAAATATGTGATAATTTGGGTGCAAGAATCTAAAAATCCATTGTGTTCATTGCAACGGAAAAATTCAGATAGAAGCTTTGATGTATTAGTGACAAAACAGTGTAGCGATTTTGTGATAGAATTTTGGAAAAAAATATTTTCGAAATCACTGCAAAACTACCAGGCATGGCCTTAACGTCATGTATATTGTGAATGTTTTTATGCATTTGGATAGGAGGTGTATTAAAACTTGTTTGTAATGATATGAAAATGTAGCCAAACTTACACCAAGTTACAAATTAGTAGAATGACAACACTTTTTGCATAAACTTGTCGCAGACATGGGAGGGGATGAAAGATGTTTATTAACGTCAAGTATATTGTGTGAGTATTTTTCCATGCATTTATATAGCACGTGTGATCAAAATTGTTCGTGATAGTATGAAAATGTAGCCATACTTACACCAAGGTACAAATTAGTAGACTGACAACACTTTTTCATAAACTTGTCGCAGACATGGGAGGAAATGCAAGAATTTTATTAACGTCAAGGTATGGTGTATTTTTCCATGCATTTGTATAGGAGGTGTAATAAAAATTTTTTTGTGATGGTATGAAAATGTAGCCAAACTTACATCAAGTTACAATTTAGTAGGCCTACTTTTCTAATCTAGTGTGTATATTGCAAAGAAGCTAATTTTAAACTGAGATATTGTGACGTTGATGCCACTTGAGTTTTTGGCTTTCGTAAGGCTTACTTGTTAAGGAGTGCTGATAGATACTACTTTCATATGCCAATTTCTTTGGGCTGTTCTGTTGCAAGTATCTGCATTTTATTACATTTGTTAATGAGCCATAAGGCTTTACGAGGGTAAAAAAAAACTACATATTGATTTACCATACATTGTCATATGAATGTGTAGTAAGTTTTCAATCAAATTTCAGACATTGTAAATTTAGAATTTTGTAGGAATCCTGATATTAAGTAGACATTTGTCGGATATATATCTCGGATCGTATATCAGTTCAAAAATAAATTACAATTGATAAGAAATAAAAATTTTTGTAGTGACTATTTTTTGTTCCCTAAAATATGTATTTCTTTTTAAATGTAATTAAAATCTCTAATAATTTTAGCAAACACTGTAAAAAAATCAGATGTTCAAGAGTGTTAACAGCAGGTGTTGTACCCAACAATCACAAATTGACAGACTTCCAGTTACAAATATTTACAGACAATACTGTAAAGGGAACAAAGGGTAATAATGCAATTTCCCCACCACATTTTCCAAGTTTCACCTGTGAGAAGAAATTTGTACCATCCCTGTATTGTAGAGCAATGTCTAATTCAGTTGTAAAGTAAATCATAAATGTAATTTATGTACTGTTCAATTTTCTTTGTTAGTCCAAGGCAATGAATATATCAGAGCTTTGTCACAGTCCCCCCCCCCTCTTTTTCCTCCTTCCATCTAGCAAACCTATGAAAGTTCAGCGTAGTCTTTAGAGCTGCATCAAAACCATAACACTTGCAAGTTATGCAAACAGCTTGACTCACTGCAAATCATATGGCAGTGAAGCAGTTTTCGTTACTTAGCCGTGATCTGTAGGTAAACACATGTCGCAGAAGACAAAAATATAAAAAAAAAAAAATTGTGCCAATAGAAAATAGTTGGTATTAAAAAAGCACTACATATTGGTCCTGTTATGAAAAAATTATCAGGTATTAGATTTAATGCTGCAAACTAGTTTGTATTTTTTATATTGTTGCTCCTTGTCCCTCTTTGATGCCAATGTTCAGGGATGAAAGTCACAGATTTCCATGTGCAGCCCCTCTCTCTTTTGCTTTCCAACTGAAAATCTTTTGTATGTTCCTGTTTACAGCAAGCTTTTGGAAATTAATTGCAGAAGTAAAATGTCTTCCACCTCACTTATATAGGATCTAAACAGGCTTTTCTTTTGTAATTTTAATGCCACTTCTACCCTTTTAATTAAATAAGACAACGTCTGTAGAACATAGTGGGGTTGCAGACTGAGCTTTGTAGGTAGTTGTGGAATGGAATTTACTGACGGAGCAGTTGGTAACTCTGAGGGAGGTTGGAAGTTTGGGAAATAAGTAAGACAGTAGGATGGACTGGGCAGTTACTCAACTTCAAGTAATATGTTACCAAATAAGTAGGGGCCTACCTAGCATGTGGACATTTAAAGCAGTTGCATTGGCAAATGAATTTAGGAGATGATCTAAAACCTCA
>PNEQ01028074.1:0-36100 GCA_003012365.1 Medauroidea extradentata
ACCATACACTAAATGCATATCGGCTAGCTCTGCCAATGTGTAGCCTTCCATGTAGCCTCTACAACTACGACAATAAACGTAGCAAGTGTAACACATGCACGGTGTCTCGTACAGTCACAGAGCGTCAAAGCGGGTAGTACATAACACAACACAACAGATGTTTTCACTGGCTTGTTGTCGCCAGGTTGCCTGCCTACCCATGTTACTTTGGTGCACCATTGCAGGTATAAGGATGCATTTCCGGACATGGGTTCCTTAATCAAATATGTTCCAAACATGCACATCTACCATCCCTATCAATTTGTAACACTTATTCTTGGCCAACCTGTATAGGCCTACACTGTTATTGCTACTTAGGGTGCATTGTTTTTTATTTAAAGGCAACGGGTTCCTTTTATGCTGTTATTGTGAGTCTTATTTTATAAATCCTGAAAGGGAACACATGTCGAAAAACCGTTACTTACAAATGTTGGAATTTGTTTGTACTAAGTAGCCTAATTTTTACATAACATACGTTTATGTAATTATGGGTAATTATCGACTTAATTACATTTTCTTAAAGTCAATAACCAGACAATATTAAAAAAAACTTATGTTTTGAAAAAAATTAATCTATGTACTACAAACTATTTCTAGCATGTATATGTAACGGTTTTTCAATGCTCCCTTTCAAGATTTAAAAAATAAGACTTACTAAAATAGCATGCATAGAGACCAGTGGCCTTAAAAAGTGGAAGGAAACTATAAATTATTCTAAAGTAAAAAAAAAAATAATTGTACGGTTTAAAAAAGTTCTTACGTGATCTCGAACCACCTATACAATCGTATTCGCAGTTCACTGTAAAGTAAGAACTTTTGAAAAACCTATTGTCAAAAAGTACGTTGCAAGTTTGCTGAGTAATAAACAGTTTGTATTGGCAGTAGCTGCATATAGAGGGGACCGCGGTGGTCGAGGGGTCAGACCTCTCGCCTCCCACCTAGCCGATCTGGGTTCGATTCCCGGCGAGTTCGGTCACAGACTTCTCGCATGTAGGAAACGTGCCCGACGTTGCAGTTGGCCGGTGGGTATTCTCGGATACAGCCGTTTCCCCGCCCCTCTCATCCGACGCTGCCTCACACTCGCATCTCATTCATTCCTTGATAGTATGTCTCGATAGTCGAGCAGTCGGCCCGGCCTTCTCTCATGCACAGTATGACCCTGCCCGTAGGCGGGAACACGTGGTGGACTTTTCTGTAAGTCCTCATAGGGTTTCTCTATACGGTACACGGAATTGTAACAATAGCATAAAGTACATTTTTGCTGGTGCAACATTTAAACACTGTACATAGATTCGTCTTTTACAACGTTTCTTAGTAATTGTTAGTGAGCAGTTGGCGAAATACTGATTGCACAAACATACAACGTCCTTTCGGCAACATTTTTGTGACCACAGCATGCTTTCCATAGTTACAGCATCCTATTCCAATCTTGATTAATGCTATGCTTGTTATATTACTGCGAGTCTAGACGTGTTAGTATAAGTGTGACCTTGTATACGCGTGTGTTATTTTGCAAACATAAACTTTGTATTTTTACAAGAACAAATTTTGTTGTTTTACAAGAGCAACATTTGAATTCACAAGGAATTTTTTGGACAAATACGTTTCCAGTGTTTCCTCGTAAAAGTACAAAAAAAATTTAATGAGTACACTGAGAAAAAAATATTGTACAATCGAACAAAATTTGTTTGAAACGACCACATTGTATATTTGAATACGTGCAAACAAATGTATGGTTTCTCACAACCAAATTTTTTCTTTGAAATATTTTTGTTGTTTTACCCTAATGACGTGGTTGGTGACGCCATGCAGATATTGTTAAATCAAGCATAATTCATTTGTTTGAGCAACCGTTTAAGTATACGACATTTACATTGTTTTGCATGCTCTGATCACGAAAATAAAGTTATTTACACAGCAACCTTCGTACAAATAATGTTTACGAGTAAATATTTTTAAAAAAAATAAAATAAAGGATGTACACGTAATTTAACCCCCAGCCTTTTGATTGACGACCACGCACATTACCCCTAGACCCTCACGACTTACAAAACTTTGCATGAATGTTTACATTAACACACCTGTGACACGTAATTCTGGTAAACTCGTGATTCTGCTAATCTCTCTGTTTTCTTCTTCGTAAACGTTACAAAATTGTACACAGAATATGCGGCAAAATTTGCTGCAATTAGACTATTATGTACTCGACAAAATGTTATTGACCGTTGTAGTTACCTTCAGTCAAATAACCTAACGTAACTAGACTATAGAACGAAAAATTAATACTCTGCAAATGTATTGCATATCTATACTTTGAGACAAGTTTTCTAAACCACCGTATGTGTAAATGCGAACACGTGCATACCAAATAACCGTCATTACAAGAACGACTTTCTGAACGTACATTTTTCGTCGCTTCCAGCCAAATCGTCTCTTTGTTTTAATATCCGTCATGGTTAATTTTACTAAATCTAGTATAGTTGACTCAATTAAAAATTATAGTAAAATCAAATTAATAAAATCGTATAAGAAAACTAGAATTCATATTTTTAACACGAGCAAATATTTTGGGTAAAATAAAATTCACGTATGATTAATCATAACATCTAACGAAAAATTTAGTATAACCAACCAAATATATATTTGTTTTAAATTAGTTTAATTTAAATTAATTACATCAACGAACTTGTACTGTCGAAGCAAATAAGTTTCAGTGGTAACTTCTAACATTACGATTGTTAGTTTAACAGTAATTTATGTATTACAACAAAATTAATATCAACCTTATTTATTTGTTTGTCTGAACAATAATTTTTTCTCAGTGTAAAATCTATTCCATGTTGCTATTGTCAGTTAACCTGGGTCAATGCTTTTGTTCGTAAGATGGTATTGCAGGACAGATACGATTCCTTTAATTCTGTAATAAGCAGTATTTGTACATCGGTCTATACACATTACAGGCTGGTTGAGTGACATGCAGATTCTCTCTAATAAGGTCATCTTCCAAATTAGTACCCCAATCTCATGCCTTCTTGAATCCAACCTCGCATGAAATAGAGGCATGTACCATTTTCAAGCCGATTCTCCAAGCAATTTGTTTACGACTTTTCTGTGCTTAAGAGCCTGTGTCACCAATCATGCTGATCTTTTCTTCCCAATTCGAAATTTGTTAAGATCTGTGTGGAATAAATTAAGCTTTTGTAAGCGGGGTGGACTTTGGACACATGAGGTGACTTTGGACACGTAGGGTGACTTTGGACACTTGGGGTAACTTTGAACACTTGGGGTAACTTTGAACATGTGGGGTAACTTTAGACATGTGAGGTGACTTTGGACACGTGGGGTGACTTTGGACAAGTGGGGTGACTTTGGAAAAGTGGGGTGACTTTGGACAAGTGGGGTGACTTTGGACAAGTGGGTTGACTTTGGACAAGTGGGGTGACTTTGGACACGTGGGGTGACTGGAAAAGTGGGGTGACTTTGGACAAGTGGGGTGACTTTGGACAAGTGGGGTGACTTTGGACAAGTGGGGTGACTTTGGACATGGGGTGACTTTGAACACATGGGTTGACTTTGGACACATGGGGTGACTTTGAACATATGGGTTGACTTTGGACACATGGGGTGACTTTGGACACATGGGGTGACATTGGACTTGTGAAGTGACTTTGGACACGTGAAGTGACGTTGGACACATGAAGTGATGTTGGACACGTGAAGTGACTTTGGACTCGTGGGGTGACTTTCGACTCGTGAGGTGACTTTGGACTCGTGGGGTGACTTTGGACTCGTGGGGTGACTTTGGACTCGTGGGGTGACTTTGGACAAGTGGGGTGACTTTGGACATGTGGGGTAACTTCGGGATATTACAAAAAATATTATTCGCATGTATGATTTCTCTGAATAAAGGAATTTACCTGCGATAAATTCCAAAAAATAAATATCCACATGACATTTACTCACAGTTGACGATTATAAAAAAAATAAAAATAGTATGAAAGTGTCCCATAGTCACCCCACGTGTCCAAGTCACCCCTGCTTACTGTAATTTAAATTTTAAAATATTTTCTATGACAGCGTAATAAAGACAAAATAACTCATCGTACCAAACTATTCCAACAATACGCACCTAATCATAAAATGTAATGTTTCTATAAGGAGACATTGCCGGTAACTCGTAACACCGTTTTTTACTGTACTAAAATGAAACGTTTAACAAAGGAGGTGACACAACCCCTTACGTTAAGAAAAACGCCATTGTTTCGGATACATCAAGACAGCTTAATCTCGGGAGATTAACTTAACGAGGTGCCACAATAGTAAACCACCGGGAGGGCTAAGGTTCAATTTCCGGTCATTCGTATTTCGGTTTTCATTAATTTTCGGTATCCAGTTATACGAATGCTGAGATGGTGACTTACTTCAGGATATGACTGTCTTCCGGTCTGTCTATGCCTCTCGTCCCATCAATACTGACTTTTCTGTGGCCGAGATGTTAAACTCTGCTACCTACCAAGATGATTTTCAATCTCAGTTTGAAACAGTGCGAGGGGCTCGCAAACTGTTACCTAAAGTGTAGGGACCTGGGGCTGTAACTAGATTACCAGCCGTGGCTTCTAAGCAGTTACTAGGTCTGTACAATGACCTAGCTCCCTTACGTCCCTAATATTCATACTATCACACACGTTGTTTTAAGGGTGTTAACTACGAGAAAATTTATATTTGTTCAACACTTTTAGATATTATTGTTCTCTCTTCCTTCTTAAATAAAAAAAAAAAGCAATCGCATAGCCTTTTCATATTGACGTATCAAAACTATAATTTTACCGTTATTTGTTATGTTAAAAGTTATTTTATCTTTTTTTGCGTGACTAAATTAATTAAGAAATACTGAAATAAAATGCTAAAAGCATTACTGTAAAGTTGATGAAGACAAGAAATATGTCATTTGCGCCTGGTTAAATCTTAGTAAATTGTTTTCTTAGTGTATATTTATTTCTCAAAAACCCTAAAAGTATGACTTGGAACGTAATTTTGTAAATCCCCTCCATTGAACGATTTTTACCAAACGTGTTCAACTTTCGGACAATATGTTTAATTACTAATAATATATAATGTCTAAATTTTTAACACTATTTACCACTAGATAAAATATTTCTGCAGCCTGCGCTTCAAAGGGCGTTAAGTGGCCATAACAGTTTTATATTGATTTATATATAAATACACATACATATCAGCGTGATAAACATATAAGAAACAATATAGCGTAATGTTTACACCAAATTAAAAGGGAATTGTAAAACATTGAATTTTGTCTCAAATTCAAAGCTTCACGAAAGAAATGTATTTCATTTTGGCACAAAATAATGACAGATTTCACGAGAACCGCCTAGTAATAAGTAATAACAATAAGTAAAAAAGAAATAAATTTATCAAGGAATAACATTGTTTATGTTTTCCGAAACTATTCTAAGTAAGGACAGTCAGAAGTTTAACCTTTTAATACAGACGAACATAAAAGATAGTTTGAATGGACAATGGAGCAATTTTATAACACCAAGAAAGACGTCTGGGTGTATTAAACAAAGCTTAAAAACTTTTAATTTTTTAAGTGAAATTATTTAATAATAGGTTACTATGCATTAATATTTTTTTGTAACAAAATGAACCAAATAATAAATAATGCAGCTATTTTGAAATTACGTTCTCATCCTGCTTAGCATGAAAATTAATGATTAAACTAACAAAATTATTATTAGAAAATAACCCCTGTCTGCTGGTCTAAAATTATGAAAAAAAAAAAAAAAAAACATTTTACGAAATTTAAGATATTCAATAAGTTACATTACAAAATGGCTACAGTTATTAAGTCAATAACGCGTTACACGGTATTCAATAATTTCAATAAACTTTATGTCATTCTAAGCAAAATTCAGTCGTGTTAAAGGATTTAAAGATACTGTCGCCGTTATTTTATTTTTTCGTTAATTTGTATTGCTGATACATTTTTGCTTATTAGGCTGCAATGAGACATAGGACGTGACCTTATTCTTTTAATTAAACATTAGTAACCTTCTTTCAGTAGTTTGACTTGTTTCGAAATTTACGTTCTTCAATTTCACAAGCCTAAGTAATAAAATCATTTAATTGACGTTTAATTAAAATTCTCCACCAAGCCATAAATTGTGCTTTACATAGTCTATAGTTTGTAAAACATATGACCTAAAAATATTATAGGCAAGTTTCAGAAAGTCAGTTCCGTTTATAAAATTAAAATAATCTACATAACAGGTTTATGCCACCTTAAAAAAAACAACTTCCAAAGTGACCAATTTCTTTTAATACGATTTCTTGCGCCAGAATCAGTGCAGTGGTAAAATATCCCGGCTATACAAATTAATTTTTTTGAAACGTACAACTTTGACAAAATATTGGCTCACAAGGTCAGAGAAAATATTTGCTAGAATCACCAGATTTTATTTGTCCATATAATTTGTATTGTGTGTCAGAAACCAGTAATTTCATAAACGTGTTACATGAAGTGTTAGTTTATGTCCCACAACTTCTGAACATTGTGCTGTGTTTGTAGCACTGCAAGCACCCTTGTACAGCTGAATAATGCGAATGTACTACAAACTCAATATTCAGCGTGGACCAGAATTCATGTGTCAAACTCCGGGACGGGATTGTTTAAGTAAAATGAGGTGGGGTTATATTGAACAACATTATTGTGTGATATATATTAAGGGAACTACACGACGTTGAAAACAACCTTTTTAAATACATTTTTTGTAACATACTAGAAAGTATAAAAGCTGGAGTCACCAAAATATGTATAGAGCCCTAATAATCGGAGCAAATAAATCTGTGAAAATGTGGTTGACGCAACGTTCCCCTTCACTGCTTATGTAGGGGTTACTCAACCTATTTGTGTAAGTAACTTTTAAGTACTAAGCGGTAATAAAATATTTTATGCATATAATTGCTTATCGCGCAAAATTAAGGGTAAAGTAGCTCTTGTGTTAATTCGCTCCGGTTTTCGAGAAAATGCGAATCAAAATACGAAGACGAAGTGTGACCCCGCAGAAGTAGGCAATACAACGGCTTTCTCAGCCATGATAATTGCAGCATCGAATGGTTAAATTTAGTACAGTAGCGAGATTTGGATGATGTTATGAATAATTAGCACATGTACGAACGATGCTGTAGGGTGCCAAGTGATTTCGTTTTATTTTTACGCGAAAGTGCTAAAGATATGCTCAACCCATGTGTCTACAAAAATAACACAAAGTTGAAATAATAACGTTTAAACATGCAGCATTCTTATTAGAATCATGATTTTGGGGCACCACAAAGAAGCTAAAAACAGTAATCAAGTACCACTCGAATTCATTAGAATAATGAAACGTAAACAGCCTACGCTAGCCGAATTGATGAGGTATTTGATACTATCTACAAATTAAAGCGTAGAGTTACGACTCAATGTGCCACAGAAAAATTAATACTAAATAAAATACTGTGTGCCAATTAGTACGTCACGAGTAACAAAATCGGCCATCGTCTACCAGTTTTCGCGCCTCCTACGTGGGAAATTACATTCGTTACATAAGCCTCTTAGCAGCGAGTCCTTGAGAGCTGATGATGTTGAAATAAGGTGGAAATGGAGCAGTGGCTGAATGCAAAAGGAAGGAAGTGAATCTTGAGAATACACGCTGGCTAGCGGTAACTTCTAGCACCAACCACTGCCTTAACGGTTAGATTAAGAGAGATCACGTCTACAGAGCAAGGAATAGGAGCTATGCATTTGCACGTACTACACACGTATTTATTAACACCAATACGTGTTTACAATAAGTGTTCGAATTGCCGCCCCCCCCCCCCCCCACATCAACACACAGACTCGTATATAAATGTTTGGTATGCCACGTATACAATCAAATGCTGCTAGCGCATGTGCCACGATAGCTTCCTGACTATCCACAGGCGTCTCGTAAATCAGGGAGTTGACATAATCCCATAAAAAATTCAATGGAGTCAAGTCTGAAGATTGAGCCGGTTAAAGGATGGGCTCTCTTCTGCATACACGTTGACCTGCAAACGTGGTGTTAAGATGGCGGCATATGGCAGCAGAAAAACGTGGTGGTGCCCCATCGTGTTGAAACCTCCAGCAATTCCGGCAATACATCCTGCAGAAACGTCAAGTAATGGACTCCATTGAGGTGGTCAGGTAGCAAATAAGGTCCCAACAAATTATTGTTGACAGTGCCACCCCACATGTTGACACTGTAGTGCACTTGGTTGCTCATAGGGTGCATGTGGTGGGGAGTGTGGAGCGCCAAGATGTGGCTGTTCCTCTCGCTACTGAACTCAATTTAACCATTCAAAGCTGCAAATAACATGGCTCAGAAAGCCGTTGTATTGCCTACTTCTGCGGGTGACACTTCGCCTTTTGATTCGCATTTTCTCAAAAACGGTTTACTGGAGCGAATTAACACAAGAGCTACTTCCCCCTTAATTTTGCGCGATAAGCAATGATATGCAAAGATAATTTTAGTACCGCTTAGTATTTAAAAGTTACGTACACAAATGGTTGAGAAACCCCTATATAAGCAGTGAAAGGGAACGTTGCGTCAACCACATTTTCCCATATTTATTTGCTCCGATTCTTAGAGCTTTTAAACGTCGTGTAGCTCCCTTAATATTCATCACACAATAGTGTTGTTCAATGTAACCCCGCCTTATTTTACCTAAACAATCCCATTTGGCACATGAAATCTGGTCCACGCTGTATAGAAAATTTACGTTGGCGCCGTGTTAAACAATGCAGACAATTTCATTATGACATGTGACTCAATTTAACCCAGCTGGCATGAAGCATAGATGTTTCACATGAAGTGGTGGTGGAAGTGACGGAATAAGAGAGCAGAGGAAATGAAAGAACACCCTCTTTCTTTATTCAATGAAAACAGTTTGTCTATAACGTTACAGTTTTGAATATGTAGCGAAATTGGTGGTGATTTCCAAGAAGTGTGTAAATTTGCTAATTTACAACACGTGCATAATTTCATTGGTAATATACGAATAAATGTTTTTAGGTTTTATGCATACTACGGGAAGAATTATTTCATCTCTAACACATGTGTTTCAAATGTTTAACATTCCACGACACAAATAGGTGATTATATTTGTTGGTTTTAGAGGATGCAGAAATGTATTTTAAAAAAAGTTTACTAAAGCATGGCTCTCAGAAATGTTCAGTTATAAGAATATAATAACTTTCCATGTTTTATTACACAGTTCTTCCCACTGGACTCGTTGTGTGACTTATTTCCAACTCACTAGTTTAAAAATATATTTTTAATAAGTGTTCCAAGGAAACATTGCTATTCATTCTCAGTTACCAGTAGTAAGCACATACCGTGGAATTACATTAAACGCCGGTACTTTGCGTACAACCGTGAACTTGTTCACCGAGCTGTTACCATATTTGACTGAGCCAATAATAATCCCGATATTGTAGTTCTGTATGCCTATTATTGGTCTGCAGACAGCTGCGTTGTGTCATACGTTAATCACCCAATCATACGCGCCACAAGAAACTACAATGTTTTTAAGGGCATGTTGGCACAAAAGATTTTCTTGATACACCATCATCTCTACCTAGGGGCATATAACTGTACATATTTTTTTCTTTTCAAATGGAGTGTGATAATGCGGTGATTAAACATAGAACTCGCATTAGAAGGTCCGGGTTCTATTCCCTGTTCGGCCATCCAAAGTTTGGTCTTCCATGATTTTATAGAATCACTCCAGTCAAGTTCTTGAATGCTTTTTAACTATAGGCCATAGCCAATTCCTTTCCTATTTCATGTCTATCCGTGCCAACTACCGTATCTCTAACTAGCATTTGCCCGCGCCTTCGTTCACGTGGTTTTCAATTTTTTAAAATTCTAAATGGTGCGAAATGATAAGGGTCATTAATGGCCGTTTTAGAAACATTTTGAAAAAGAACAATTTTTGGATATCTCATTCTGCCCCTATGTTGCGTTTTGAACCCCCACCCCTTTATTACACAATTTTTTGTCAGAATCCTTCGCGTACTCTCGCACAACTCACCAAAGTTTCATCTCAATCGGATTAATGGCATACGAACGCGTAGATAACATACAAACGGACAGACATTATCGGGTTACAGTAATTGATTTCAGCAAGTTCTGTGCAAAAAGGTATACGTTTTACAGGAAGACTTATTTGGTGTTGTTTGATCTGGGGCCTATTGAAACAATAGATTTTGCATCTAGTTTGTTTGTGTTTCGGTTTAGTTTCATTTACGTTCTGCAACAAAAAAATACAATCCTCAAATATTAATAGAGGGCACTAACGCAGTTGCTCAAATGTTACCGAACAGTTTTCAAGTATAAAACGGCTGATTTAGTTTCCATACATGTTATCCTACTTTTGCTTCTATCATAACATCTCAACCTACCAAGGCAAGTTTTTTACATTAACTACTATCGACCATATTTTCTGTTGTTTAATGAACTAGTTATAATTATCAGATAGTCGGATGTTAGAGATATTGCTGTTTATTTGAGGTATATTTATGAAAATAACCTGTTCAAGGTTGGTATCTTTGTAAGATTTGATAGTATGTTTTAAACATCTAGTTGGCTATCATGAATATTTCCCTTGTAATAAAACCAGTGTTCTAACGCGTGTTACAGCAATGTATAACATGTGAGATTATTTTACACACTAGAAGTACAAGGATGTCAGGTTTTATTGGAAGTATTATCAGGACGCGATGACCTTCAAGCTCCTTAGAATTTTTTTAAGCTTCAAGTATTGAAGTGCGTCATAACCATTAGCGAATTCCTTGGTCCTTGTTCGCTGCAAACGGCACGCGCATTTTTTCCTTAAGCTTAAAGTGGCTGAAGTAGTGGCAATATTGAGGGGCGTTACATTACAGACATTACAAATTAAAAAAGATAGTAAAATCGGAGTAGGTCCTATCGTTTATATAGTTCGGTATGGTAGTTTTAGCCAATTATTGTAAACTTTCCATGTTTTCTTTCCAATAATAATAGTTTATTTGGCTCGTGTGTAGGCTACCTCCGCAACAGTCTGCATTTATTAAATATCTTTCTAATTACACTTTTTTCTTAAAATACACTTCCACATTTTTTGAACACAACAGTATAATGGTGGAGCGTGGTGGAGCAACTGAGTGTAGTGGGGCAACCGAGCGTAGTGGGGCAACCGAGCGTAGTGGGGCAACCGAGCGTAGTGGAGCAACCGAGCGTGGTGGAGTAGGGCCTTCTGAGTGGTGGAGCTGTATTTACCGAATGTGGTGGAGCAGAGGTAAAACACTGGTCTCGCATTCCGCAGGACACTGTTTCGGTCCCCAGATCCGGCCATCCAGATTTCGGTTCTCCAGGGTTTTCCAAAATCACTCCAGGCAATGCTGTGACGGTTCCTTAAACAGAACCTAGTCTACTCCTACTCTCTTCCCCCGTGTACGTCCACCAATGCCTTGTGCTGTTCAAGGGAACGTAAAACATACAAAATATATTTCTCTATGTGGGCATGAGAATGATAGCTGCAACATATATTCGATAGTCAATTTGTTTGTATTTGTATCAGAATTTTTTTATCTTTGAATTCAATACGGAAACTTATAGTGCAAAATTATTTTCTAAATTTCTTATGTAAAAAAATGCTTTCGTGCGTTCAAGATTTCGCCACGTCCAAATTTGCAATATTTTAGTATCAGTCTTTATGGTTAATTTAATTACATTTTGAAATTTTGCACATACGCAGTAAATTTATAATGAAAACTCAAGATTATTCAATGAATGCTTTTTTCAGCAGGATATCCATGCACTCTAAGATCCGTAAATATTGAATTATTGAACATCTACATTATACTTCGCCTGGTTTCAAATACTTCAGCTTTTGTTTTTGTCGCATAGTATTTTTTTTTTTTTTTTTTTTTTTTTTTTTTTTTTTTTTTTTTTTTTTTTTTTTTTTTTTTTTTTTTTTTTTTTTTTTTTTTTTTTTTTTTTTTTTTTTTTTTTTTTTTTTTTTTTTTTTTTTTTTTTTTTTTTTTTTTTTTTTTTACTATTTTGAAATGGTTCTTCTTGGTTCGAACTGATGGGCAAGTTTAATATTTTACTGCGCCATTACTAACATAGGTAAAAATATTTTGATTTATAGCGGGAAAGTTGACTGTTCGATAGATTCAAATGGATTATCTACTTGCCAGATATTCCTTTTTAGTTATTTGTTTGTTCCTGTTTGACTGAGCCATCCTAAATCAGGACGACCGGACAAGGAAACGAACATGAGTTCTTCCGAGCGTGAACCAAGTCCTATAGACCACCACTGCACCATCTCGCTCAGCGCGTGATACAAATGTCGGCATGCAACGCAACATACATGTGAAAGGCTCATTTGTGGGTCTGCTCTCATCATGTCTTCGGCAAGACTGCGGGCTTTGCTCCGACCAATTCATCACCTAGTTCGGACAAAATATCGTCTCGTGCCACTGTACTCCTTGGAAGCTCAAGTGGCAATATTTTGACGTTTTTCGCTACAGAAGATTTCTATGGAGCTGGTGTTAAGATCTGTCGTTTTCTAGTAAAAAGAATAAACGTTCCCTGTAATTATTTATAAGGCTGCCATTCAGGGAAAATAACAGACGAGATATGACCACCTTAACTGGAGGAGACTAACTTAATTAAAGTTGGTAAGGTGCATCTCAATCGAAAGAAGGTACAATGCCCCGTTACGTTGTTACACAAGGGGAGGCTGAAGGACTAAGAAATTGGTTCTCAGAAATCGTAGCCCAAACGTTAAAACTAGATTGGTGTTCGTGCTTAGATTAGATGGTGATTTTCTTCAGCAGTTGGCCACAATGTTCTACGCTAAAACTGGTAATATGTTATCTATGACAAGCTGAAATTTTTCTCTGTTATAAGCATAACAAAACTGTGTCATGTATACCAACTATGTGTCGTGGAGAGTCATCTTCGCTCTGCCGTACATGTGAAAATGCAAGATGCCGTTCCTCCCAAAGAAAGCGTCGCTCGTAAATGGTATAGCGGCAGAACCGCAATGGCAGTGGTTTGCATGATAAACTGATGACAAAATTGTTTTCGCCTTGAAGATAAACTTCTCCTGTACCTCTGTAGTTGGAATGAATACATATAGCTCTTATGGGGAAAAAGTCTACACTGTTACACGACCTAAGCCAGTCTTGAAGGACCACCTGTCTCTTGCGCCGATAATTCACAAAGTTGTGAAAAACCGCTCCGCAACAACGCGTTGCAGACAATAGTCATCATGTACAAATTTAATTTTACCCGTTACAGTGTTGTGACAGAGCATACTGGCGAAGAAAACGCCTTGCGGTCACTCGGCGAACTGCATGTAGTGCCGTGAGCTGCCGCCGTCCCGTACGGCTGTCTTCCTCCCATTACTATTAGACCGTCCGTACGCGAATACCAATGATTACCTCCCCCCAATGTTTTTCCTCAATCACAGTTCATTAAAATTCAATACATTCATTGTAAGAAAATATTCTTTAGTTTTGTGTCTGTCCATCTAATGGGTTTCGCTGCAGCTACCCTCAACATATCAGACCAAGGCAACATACAAGTAGTAGACGCTACATAAGTGAGGGCTTCAATACTAAACATAGCTACCAAGTTTGTTGACTAGCCGTTCGTTGCCAAAAAAAATTGTGCTACACAAATGTTAATATTGCACAATTTAAATTTGTAACATTTTTATGCTCGAACATTTTTGCGAACTCTCCCTGGTTGTTGTCAGGTTATTTTGGAATAGAGGATTCATTGAATAAAGTGATAAATTTTATTTCTTTGCTTACTTACAAGTTTCTAAAATTGTATTTACTAAACAACGTAAAGCACTAATACATAACCAATTCGCAATCTGTTACTCAGAAGTTACACTTACCATTACCGCACAAGTAAAGAAGGTGGATTCAGCTTCCCTTATCGCAAACCAGTTTCCAAATTACGTTGCTCAATAAATGTTTCCTGAAAGTGTAACAGTACACGTTTCACTTCATAACCATAAACCGTCTTTCCGCAAATGAGTCTAACCATTCCGTCAATTCGTGGTCCCTCTCCAGCACTCCCTACGTTGTACACTTCCCGCCGATTTGCCATGACTATCGCACTTGAACATCCTTAAATGGGCGGGGTTAGACGGAGTAGAGTAACAATCGCTCTGTTGAAAACGGAACGGACGTAAAGCACCGGCGGTGAGGTGTCCCAGTTTCCCAAGTGCCCACGTTGATAATTGCGCTGTTCCCTCGTCACTCCCTTTCTGATGCGTGACTTTTCTACACATTGACTCTGACGTCCAATAATAACTGCCGGCTCATCCACAGACCATCTAACGTACAACGAAATGTCCCATCCACATCATTATTAGCACTCCCCGTGACACGAATAAAGGGTGCGTATTTCGATGGTTCCAGTTGACCTACGTCATTTTGTAACATTTTGGATCACGCACAAGAGCACATAACGGTACCGGATGACGTGCACTCCCCTACCTGCAAGCCAGCGACCTCGCGTACATTGTCTGCTCTATCTTCAAACAGTGCAAGAACTTAGCTATAAATGTTTTGCATAGTGAAACATTTGGGTCTTTGAAAATTTAATATTTTATAAAAATCTAAATCCTAGTGACTGTCATTATGTAATAATGCGAAAGGAGTGCGGAATGAAAAGTCTTTCTAGACAAGTGGCTGGGAATGGGCGGCATGTGGTGGCGTTGACCCCCGCAGCACATGTAAGTCTTCAGTCATGGTCGATACTCTGGGTCACGGCTGCTGGCCGTCAGTCGACACCGGAGGTCACCCCGCCCTCCTGTTAGGCTCCTCGTACTACATACACCCCCGTCTGTCCGTGGCTAAGTTACAAACGGGGTTTCCTTCCGTATTTATTGCCCTCCAGATATAGGCCGCGTACAGAGCCACTGATTTTTTGGGAAAAGAATTTCGCAACAACTTGTTGCAATACATTATGAACACGTCTGTAGTTCTGCTTCATGGTCAGTGACGGTATATTTTTAACTATCAGCGTCTTGAGGTCGTACCCAAGGAGCATATAAAGGACAGAGTTGGCACTCCCAGGTTAAGCCTCGTGTCTTATTTTCTAGGTCGTTTTGGCCTCACTAACGATTATATGTTACCAATCACGCAGCTTGAAATCGTACTGGAAATCGCCTGCTTAGTTTTATATTTATTTAATAAAACTATATCAGAGAAAACAAATAAAATAGAATTTTTTGCTACACCATGTAAACTTAAGATGCTGTTTTTCTTTATTTACGAATATTTTCAGTTTAACAAAGTTTAAAGAGAATTTAGTTTTGTCCCTGCAAAGCAACATCGTTAGCTGCGGAGGTAACCCTTTTATTTTTTAATTTAACAATGCAGGACATTTATTGGGAATTTTGGATGTATATACATGTACGTGTAAGTAATTTATTCGAACATATCAACTGTGGTATGAGTTTGTGAAAGATTTTTTGGGGGAATGTTTTGATTATGGTGTACGCAACAAGGCACTCAAAATTTTACTACACGCATTTTTTTAGCAGTACATTCAATACATCGCACAAATAAAACAATCAACTGCACTCGAGATACATAAAACACTAAACTCTCGCCTTCAAAATCATATTTCAAAGAAATTACAACTTGAAGAACACAGCTCGCTCATAACACGCACTTGGTACGACAAAAATCAATAAAATAGAACGATCAGGTTGACAAACCCAACGCGTAAAAACTTCCATCAAGCTAAATTTTAAATGTAAACTGTCTGTTACTTTATAATGTTACTATTTTACACTTATATTTATAAATGTAACACAATCGTACACATTAGGCCTAATTATAGAAACTTTGCTAAACATATGATTTCAATTAATTTTGTAATATTTTTCGGAGCCATCACAAAGTTGGTAATACACAATCGTTAGTGCTAAAATAAGAGGTCGTAGGCCCTAATCTAGTGTCACCCCCCCCCTCCTGGTTGTACCCACAAATCGCAGACGGATGGTGTCGCAGTAACATTACTCTGATTAAGGTTAATTCTACTACAGGTTAGAAAGAAAATACGTTTTCTTATGAGAGAGCTTGGCACAGGGAAAATTTCTGCCACTAGTTTCGCTTCAATCGCTAAGAGACCAGATAAATACGAAACCGTAGTAATATTAAATTTAAATAAACTTGGAAATTATATTTGTCATTTAATTTAATTTCAAAGTGAAAAGGAACTAACTTCGCGTTTTAAATTATCAACTTAATAAACCTTAAAATTCAGGAAAGCTCTGTGATTGGTCAGTTTGGTGCATTAGCGATACCAGCGCTCAAGTGGTAGAAATTTTCCCTGTGCCAAACTTATAACATTGATCTTTCTAACCTGTAGTAGAATTAACCTTACTCTGATTGGCACAATCACATGAGTGACACCTGTGCACAAAAACGCATTGCTAAGTACTATAAAGCAAAGCTGCTGATGTGTACGTAAGGCAAATAAACAAGTTGATGCAAAATTCTTTTCACCAAAAATCAACGGCTAGAGCCGTGTTCTCATAGGCAATTTTTAGTTAAATAAATTGTTACGTGCCTGATTTAAAATACGCTACTGTAATTATGACGTAGCCTATACGGTAAAATGTTTGTTTTTAATACGTAGTGAACATTGCTAAATACTAAGTTGCTAATAACTTGGTTACTGATTGTAATAGGACAGTCATTTTCATATCGTTACATTTATAGACGATAGTTAAGTAATATGTTATGGCTTTTATAAAGCACTTACAAGTGTTTCGTATTTAGCAAAGTTTTTATTTACACTCTACAAACTATTAACTATTATTTGCGTCATCATTTTAGTGTACTCAATGAGGTCACGTGACAATATATATAGAACTAAGGCACAAGTGGAATTAAGTTCGATACTTAGTGTTATGAAAGCGTAAACAAAACTTAGCTTCGCGGTGTGATGATAAGGTAGGTGGTGTCCTTAATTCCTGTACTTTGAGACATTTATCTTTAACGAATACTCTTTAAAATTGGATAACTCTTGTAAACAAATTGTATATGTCGGGTAATGTAAAATATTTCAGTGTCCTACAAATTCAGTAGTTAATGCGAGTCAGTTGTCAATTACAATTATTTTTTATTATGTCTGAGTTGTTTATGGTTCCACACTGTAAACGCAGAGTAGGCCTACTTTATTGCGAAGAACTTACCACTCTCATTTGCTACAATGAACGTTTTATGTTAATGGTCACTCCACAGCGAAATATATAGAGGAGATAAATAAGCTACCTTCGCTTGGGGGCACTGCTGTGGTTTCAGCGAATAGGATTCCGTTGTGTGTGCAGCAGGGTGGGGCGAAACCTCGGCCATACGTTCTCATCCTCGGTTACAATCGTTATAGCTTCTCCCAAGAGAGTCTTCATTCAGACACGTGCAGACATAAATCTTGTACGCGCACTCACACAAGCGCGTGCAGATTAAAACTTTTTTTTTGTCTTATTTTATTTTCGGTTATAGACAGAACGCGGCTGAATATAAAATTTGCCTTTTTTATATTGATATTTTTAATTTCCCAATGATATTGTTGCATTTTCTCCATTAGTATATAGCCATCCAGTTAATATACACAAAGAGAAATCACGTATCCTGTATTTTCAGTTATGTCAGAGAAGATGATTCATTATGTACCAGATTTTATTTGGTTAACAGAAGTTCGTTATTTTTAATTGATACCGATTGCTATTAGACTTTCATACATGTTCTCTGAAAATTTATTCGTCGTATAAATATTTACACTATAATTTTCGCATAGCAACATCACAAAATTTTAATTTTGCTACATAAAAAGTAAGTTACGCTAGTAAGATCATTCACACTAGCAAAAATATGTATATCGTAACAACTGCAATTTCACTCGCAAAACTGTTTTTGGATATAAGTAGTTGGCACATACTTGCACAGTAGTTCCTATAATACCAGTGTTCCCGAGGATTAAACCGTCAAATTGCTGCACATGTAGACGACAATAAGTGTTCGAAACGGGCATTCGCTGTTTACTGTGGGAACTGGTGCCTTGTACCGACGGCGGTAACAGTGTTGCATGTTTGCACGTGTCCACACATCGTAACAGGAAAATCGTTAATTTTTTTTTTGGACCTACGTTTATTCGCATTATTTGCTTGTTCCATCGTCCTCGAAACACACCTTTCATTTGTACTTATAATCACCAAACATCCTGTATAAGGAACCTTACTAAATACTTAACACTTGTCTTAGTTCTAACTGACACTTAAAATTACTAAATTGCTCAATCGAACAAGGCCTTAATCTGGTGATTTTTTCATAGTATTTTATTGTTATAAATAACTGCATTTCGTCGATGGAACACGCAATTTTTTTTTTTTTCAAATTGCAATTTATTTATTTACACAAAGTGTAGCCTATGTTCAGATTACTAGCTACGGTAATGAAAATTGGCTGGGAGTTAGTTATCGGTAAGTAAAGGAGACCGCTTCTTTATTATATAATATGGATACGTTGCAGGACCTGACAGCCCAGGGCGTAATAATACTGGACGTTTATTTTTCGCGAAAGGCTTACCGTTATTTGCATGCACGAGTGGACGTCCTGAATTTCTTCCCGTCCTTTTTAATCAACTGATCAGCAGGTATTCATGCCGTCGCTCTTTTTTAATTTTTTTTATCTTGTTTGGCGGGAGGCGTCTATTCAGTCTACCGGTTAGCGTAAAAAATGTCCCAAGGAATGCTTCCTTATAACTTTTGCTCTGTTGGCTGTGACCCTGAGCTTAGTGCAGGGCCTGAGCGAGGCGAGACAAGGCAGTGTACACCGTACTGGTATTCAGGAAGGACCCGGGTTCGATTCCCCCGTGCAGAGATCTTAATTTTGGTTTCTCATAGTTTTCCTAAACAATTTCAGGCGAATGCTGGAATGGTTCGTAACTTCAAGTTACATCTGATTTATTTCCTATTTTCTGTGCGTCCGAACTAATGCTCCTGTATCTAATAACTTTGAGGTCGACTATACGTTATGTTCTTCTTACATACTAACCATAGTGCGTGCTAGAAATCTAGTGCCGATAGTTAGGTTAACCAAACACCGATAACTAGCGTTCAAAACGCAGATTCTTCGTGCAGTTGCTGACTTCTAAACAAATGTACACACATTCCGGAGACCCATAGCCGCCTCTGCGTTTAGCATTGCTGCTGGAGGTCTTGTATTCGATTCCTGTTGGATGAAACCCTGAAGGAACTAATATGCTCCAATACCTTACTGGCAGGCCAAGTATTCCTAACCATGCACAACGGTAGGAGCTGAAGTTCGCTTCGGGTATACTGGTTCCAAAATACCGTCAATGCAGGTACGTTTGTACGTAAATAAGCCATTAATGTACACAAATTACTTCGGTACATTGTAGGTGAGGTGTGAGTGTTTTGCGGCCCTTTGACAACGAGGTCTTGATGAAGGTGAAATCAGGCGAACGGACGACATAACATCCATGCCTCGAGCCGTGATTCGAACCCAGGACCTTTCGCGCCGTAGACCGATGCACTAACCGATTACGCTACGGAGGCCGACTGTGATTTGAATTGATGTAATACTCTGCGTTTGATTAGTTTACGAGCTAGTTACTGCTACACGCAAAAATATCAAGCGAACATTTAATATATTTGGCGAATATATTAAATAAAAAAATGATTTACGATTGCATACGATATTTTCTTTGCAAACTTCATTTTATAAACGTTAACAACGTTAAAAAATATTTTGTTGCAGAATTTGCACAAGAATATTTCAAACAAAATTATGAAATCAGAAACCATAGTGTCTACAAGTTTATGACGACTCTTGGGTAATTGTTTAATGGCACATTCTCGTAACTTCATGGGCAAACACTTTCTGACAAATGGTTTCCCGAAATTGCTCCAAGTGAATGCTGGGATGGTTCGACTTCTCTCCTAACTCATGTCATTGTATCTAGTTGTATGTCACTGTTTCTAATGACCTCGCTGTCGACGAGACGTAAATTCTAATCACCTTACCTTATCATCTTTCTAGCAGTACAGCTGTACTGCTTCCAACCCCTGTCACTTTTTGGAACATTCCGACAGTCATGCAACTCCGGAACGAGCGCAATTTCAACAAGTTTCACGAAATCCAGTGACGGTCAATTTCAATTATTTGATTACTTATAACTAGGAACCGGAATAATTAGCTGATTCGTTTCAGAAAAAAGTTACTTTGAAAAAATTGCTTTATCACCTTTGTTGGAATAGACGCAAATAAAATGTACACTAGCTTACAAAATATGTTGTTATATGAACAAACTAGCTGTCCCATTGCGGCTTCGCCCGCG
Source organism: Medauroidea extradentata (assembly GCA_003012365.1). Taxonomy (NCBI): domain Eukaryota; kingdom Metazoa; phylum Arthropoda; class Insecta; order Phasmatodea; family Phasmatidae; genus Medauroidea; species Medauroidea extradentata. The sequence continues at coordinate 20,505 of PNEQ01028074.1, forward strand.
TGTACTGTAGAAAAAAATAATTGGTTTTTAATTACGTATTAATTGATGGTGTTACTATATTCTCTGTATATTTTTAATTTGCGAATTACCTTAAATTGGTTTGTATATGTTTACATACTCAAACTTTAAAGAAAAGAGCATATATCCTGAAGTTAGTTTTTAGGTATTTACGTAAGCTTCATTTTAAAGCAAAAACCACACAGATATATCAAATGGTTCAGGAGACACGGATGATTAATTGAAAAGACGTTTCATTATTTTATCGGCTTTCAAGGACGAAATTTGAAAAATCCCAAATAATTTTTTAGACATTTACATGAGCACCATTCTGATGCAAAGATCACCTCGATATCTTAAGTGGTTTAAGAGAAATAGAGGATTTATTTAAAACACATTTAACGGCTTTTCACCCCTTAATTTCCGAATTACGAAAAACCGATAAATTATGAAATATGCATTTGCTTAGGTAATATTTTGAAGTAAAAATATTAACAATATATCATCTGGTTAGAGAGTTATCGAAAATTTCGCGGAAACACGTTTTCCACATTTTCAAACCTTTCATTTTCGATTTTTGAAAAACCCTACCTTAGTGAGTGCCTACGCCGTGGGGGGAAGCTACGCTGAAAATTTCACGTTTCTACGTCCGGCGGTTTGGGCTGTGCGTTGATTAGTGAATGAATGAGTGGGGCACTTCATTCTATGTATAGAGATAACGATACGCTGCACATTTGGTTTTGTTTACCCAGCCAGTCATGCAGTTCAGTTGATGAACCTCTTACGCCTGACAACAAAATAGTCGGATGACGGAGGTAAAATTGTTTGGAAATAGGCAAAGGTACATTATGTTGGTCCATACCGTAACTTAATGTTTGTGCTCGTTGTAGTTTATTATCACACTTCCAGAGTTATTTGATTTGCTCTGTGACAATTAGAGTGGTAATATTTATAAATAATGATGCTCTGTTCAAGTTCAAACATCCCCGATAAAACAATTTCAGCAGAAAACTAAAAATTAAAACGTAACAGTTGAAAATATGTGTCTGCATAAATGTCATGTATTTGGCTAGGCATACACTATCAAAGGGTATGGAAAGATACGATCTCAAGCGGGTGACTGGAATACCCAATCGTCAGTGAAATCTGAACTTCTCATCAAAATTCTATGAGATTTTTTTTTGGCGGGTAGATATTTTATCAGCGGACATTTATTTATGTAGCACTATTTGGTAGTATTGTTATTTCTTCCGAGTACAATATTAAAAAATGATTTTAGAAAAATAAGGGCTTGAAACCACAAAATCTGTACTAAGTTTACACACTGTCCGCATTCCTTTATTTACTGAAAGCGCTGGTTACTGGCCTGTAAATCTCAGTTGTCTAAGTAATGAAAAAAGGTGGAACGCTCATCAGCTACATCCGTCAGAACAGATAGTAGCGTCTACGATTCTTAAGAAAGTTGTGTTTATTTTCGTAAAATGAAATGATACAGAGGAAATAAATTTGTAAGTAATGAATAATATCTGAAAATATACATACATAAATACATCACAAATGGTTACATCGTCACAAATAATAGCCAACTTAGCTACATCACACAGCCCGCCATCTTGTGTCGTCTACCAATGCAGAGAATAACTCAACCATGAATACTCTCAGCCGGAAGTGTAACCTGGGAAACAGGAGAGCTATAGGGTCTAGACTGGCTTGTGTGTCAACAACCGTGTAGCCTTCATGTGCGAGGCGCGATTACTGTGTGCTACAGTGTTGCAGTGCCAGAATTTTCAGTGCCGGAGCTCTAAGTATTTCAGACCCATTGGTTCATCCATCCGCTCCAATTAAAGCGGGGGGTGCGGGGGTCCTCCCCCGGGGACCTTCGAGTTTGAAGGTGCAAAATAAAGCTATTTTGCCAGTTTTACTGGCAGAAATAATAACAAAATTGCTAACAGTGGCGGAGCGTCGCACCGCCTCGCCCCGCCCCCACTACAACACTGTGTGTGCAGTGTTTTTCTCGTTGGCATTTTCCAATGGAACTTTAAGGGCGCGGCTACAGCAATTTTATCACCATTTTTTTTTTAATTTTTATTCGTACCAGATATTTTTTTTATTATTTTAGACACAAAATGTGACTAAATGTGGCTCTTATGTAATTTTTTTTATCTTTCATATTTTTCGCGTAATGGCTTGTTAAAGTAATATTTAGCATGTTTCCGTTTTACGGACTACACTTAAAACTACTAATATACCAAACTAAAAAAAAATCACGGTGGATAAAGACATTGCAGGCTACAATGCCATGTTCATATAAATAAAGAATAAAAATTATCTGTATTTAAAAAAAATGCTGAAACTGAAAGTATAAATTTTAAAAATCCAATAATTTTTTTTTTAAATACACATAAACTTTAGTCTTTATTTTATGAGCATGATATTGTAGCCTGCAATGTCTTTATCCACCGTGATTTTTTTGAGTTTGGTATATCAGTTGGTTTTAGTGTAGTCCTTAAAACGGAAACATGCAAGATATGACTTTAACAAGCCATTACGCGAAAACTATGAGAGAAAAATTGTTCATAAGAGCCAAATTTAGTCACATTTTGTGTCTAAAATAAGAAAAAAAAATCTGGTACCAATAAAAAATAAAAAAATGGTGATGAAAATTACGGTAGATCACGCCCTTAAGCGGTGACCGTACATATTTTACTAACGGAAATTGCACAGTAAAGTCCTGCGTGGGCTTCTATATTACTCTTTTACGATTCCGGTTGGTATTATGTTACGTGACAACAGTCTGAAAAGGCCGTTTTTGGACATTCTGAGGTGCCCTTAAACAGTGTTTCTAAGCATGATACCTAGAAAAAGAAAATAAAGAAGCATAGTTTTAAATGTGTTGTCTTTTCGTAGATAAATATATCGAACACACGTTTAAGAGTATATCTTAAAAAAAAAACTTTATCTTAACATGCTGCAACAATGTTGACACACCAGCTGTATAGGGCTCTTAACCCAGACGCCAGATCCCAACTCGCCAGCTACTGGTCAGCATCTTCAACCACGGCCGTCAATGGTCTCGGCGTTTACAGTAAAAAAAAAAAAAAAAAAAAAGAATAAAGAAATGTGGCCTCTGTAGGCGGTTGTTAAGTATGAATGTTATTGCGATGTAACCAGTAGAAGAGAATAAGATGAGCAAGGCGTATGCTAAGAAAATGTAGAGAGCGAGAAAAATAGTTTGATTTATACGAAAGATATGCCTTTTTTTTTCGGGACGTTGTGAAAGTGTTGCGTAGTGTCTACTCATCTTTATTCCCCAGTTGTTTATTTATTGTTAGTTTGTGGTAAGCATAGTTTCTTTCTTCCTCTCCCTCTCTCTCCCTTTTCCCCCGTTTTCCTTGTCAAGAGTTGCATCATTAGACCTCTTAGTGCATGTAGCATGCAAAGTCTGCAAAAAAGTTTCACATGCAGATTTATATGCCTGACAATTTTATTACAACACAAAGCACTTAGTAACTAAAGTCAACAAAGAAGAAATTAGCAGAATTCATAAAATGTGCTTTTTTCATAAACGAAATTATTTTTTAAACACCGAGATACATAGGCGTAACTGGAAACACCTTCGTTAAATTAAAGTTTTTAATAAAGGCTAATAAGTAAAATTTACTAGTGTAATACTAATTAGATTCTTGCTGGGTTTCTCATATATTATACGTCCTAACATTTAGTGTTTGAAAAAAAATTTGTGCTGGATAAAAATTAATTACTCATTCTAACTAACTATTTTTACTAATCTTTGTGTACATTAGCTTACAATGCTACCTTTGTAAGTGGTGATGCCAGCGATCAGCGTGTTGGCCATTTTATTACAGCTTTCCCGGGTTCTATTCCCCACGGTGTCATATTTTATAAACAATTTAGAATGCATCAATTTCAATGTAAATTAACAGTCCAGTTACAACGTTAGTTAAACGTGTCCTGATTGCTTGAAAATAGAATTCATGCATACGTGCACACTTTCGAAACATTACGTATTAAAAACTGTTCCCTAGCATATAAACATAGCAAAAAAATTCTTTTTCATACAGTTGTACCTAAAATATAGTATCCAGGCTGATGCAAAGCTACTAACGGTCCTACAATGAACTTTTCTGCATAAAACTACAAAAGGATACACATTTCCACTCGCAATAAATCTGCCAATATTACCTTCGCTTTTTTTTATAAGTCCCGTCGTTTAGGCATGAATTCAGTTGTGCCGAAATTCCCTCCCGCAACATTCTGGCTACGCTAACTGTCATATCGGCTGTCATTTTGCTTCTGGCAAGTTATCTGTTCTTACAAATATAAAAACAAATACATTTGTTAAGATTGTGGGAGGGTTTATATTATACACGCCATCGTATCTAAAACTGGTTTACAATTGTTGTTAACATATAACGCAAGGAAGACGTATATGTAATTAAGTATAATTTAATTTTTAGGACTCAATTTCATTGTGACAGAAGTGATTTGATCCCATTGGCACTCCAAAGAAAATGTTGTTAAAAAAATCTATATTTTTTGCCACGGAGTATTTTCTACATACGAGAATTTTAGATTTCTTACTTTTTTCCCCTTCTTCCAAGTACATAAATGTAACAGATGCACTAAAAGCAGCTAAATCTATACACGTCTTAAATCAATAAACTCGTAACGCGGCACCAACTCCAAAAGAGTTTGCATTTGTTCGTTTAAATTATGTTCAGTTTGACGATTTTTAAAGACACCGCCTCGCAAGTGTCTCAAAATGTTAATAGAAATGAACTCGACTTGTGATTGGCCGCCGCCCACCAAAACTTTTTATTTTCTCGCTTCGTATGATGCCAAACGATACACATTTCCACTCGAAAGCTACTGCCTTCGAATAAGTAAGGCGTATACAAGTGGCCAGGTTTTAGAGCTCACAATTCGCCTCGTATGCGTATAATACCGTGCAAGACGACTTGTATATAGCACCCGCACAACACTAGCTCGAGCTTAGCTTCCTGGTTTTATTGGTGGGATGTTGAATAGCTGAGAATTTTTACGAGCTGCCTCTCTAAACGAGGGATGACCTTTAAACCTTGTAAACTATTTCAAAAGCTGCAATTAACGGCTCCTTTTATGGCGGAAACTCGGGAGCGTAGTGCGTGCTCTGGTCTCTGGTAGGAACGCATAAATGTCTTCGGGCCCTTGGTTGTGAAACTCCTTGCAAGTGGCAGCCGGGAAAGCAATCAAGTGGATTTCTGACTATATAAGTGGTCATAACTTCAGCTTTTGTTAAAGTATGAATAGAAAACGGCATGACAATATACGGAAGTTATAACGTAGGCACATTTATTTATGCATACACATTCGTTGCTAACCTTCAGTGTTGTTGAAGAATAAGTAGATATTTTAACTACGACAAAATTATTGCATTGATTTATTCCGACATCAGAGAAGCTTTGCGCCAGTCCGGTGAAAGTTGCCACACATTGTTTTTGAGCTCCCTGATCATTAGATTATTTTACGTGAAGCGTAGTTTTACTATAGAAAACGTGAATGACACGTTGCACTCGCATTCCGAATGATCCGGATTCGAATCCTGGTTCGGATCATTCTGATTTCTGTTTCCCATAGTTTTCTAAAATCGCTTCAGGTGAATGCTGGTATGGTTCTTTAACATAGGTCATGGCCAACTCCTTCCCTAATTGCTGTCCTGTGTAAAGTTGTGAGTGGGCCTTATTGTCTGTATTGACCTAACCTTATGAAAATAAAATAAATAAATACTTAACCAATATTGTTCAATAAACGAAAGCACAAAGCTGCTTTCAGGATGAAATAAATAACACGGGTTTGCAGCCTGGTAAACTTGTTTATATTTATATTATCTTATTGGTAATATCAACGACGCCGATGAATCGAAGGTCATCTCTATACGTCCTTGTTAAAAAATAAGTAAAGATACATAAGGTGCTTCGGTTCTTCGCAAAAAATTAAAAAATAACTATCACTGCTCAAAAAAGTGTAGAGCAAAGTGGATTAAAATAACACTGACAACAAGACAAACAGTTTCGTTTATTTAGTAATTATTTTAGTAGTCTCCTACATAATCTGGTGTGAACACAGTACTTTTTCGATATACAAATTAATTCGACAGATCAGGTCTATTCTGGAGCAAGATATAATCATATATAAGCTGTAACATTGAAGAAATAAACCGTTGCAATGAAATCGGACACATAAAGACAGTTCTCGCCAATGGCAGCCCTACCTGAAACCACCCCACCAACCGCCGAAAGCTCACTACAAAATATTGTTACGAAAAGTAAGAGCCTCGTCTTGAAAACAAGGCTAGAAGCGGTTGTCGGCAGGGCCAAAGCAATTTGGTCTGGTAAGTAATTTCTCAATTCTAACAATAGCCTCTTCTTACCCGGCGACTCCACCAAATATTATAAATAGGGACCCCGGTTCTTCGGGGGAAAAAAATTGCCCCAGTTTGTTTTAGTGCCTTACGAACACATATGCAATTCTACTTCATGGTTACTGGCAGCGTGTCTTTGTGAAGAGCCATATCTCATTTGACTGAGCCAATTACAATACCGTTTCTGCAACACCACACGTCTGTGATCTACTGGTAGAATCCCAAGGCTCGTGAGAGTTAAAATATCCAATCACTAGGGACAGGAAAATTTCGCGATTCAATGACCTGCATGATAGAATCAACTATTCTATGTATACTCGAGCCCCGACCATTAGTCAACTAGCTAGAATCAACTATTCTATGTATACTCGAGCCCCGACCATTAGTCAATTATTCAGTGGAACAGTATACAATAAACGAACAGGCGGAGCTTGAGTATACATAGTACAATGGATTCTAGCCTGCAGGTCACTGAATTCGCGAAATTTTCCTGTCCCTACCAATCACTGGCCATGAAGCAGAACTGCAGATGTGCACGTAAGGCACCGAAACTGAGACAAAATTATTTTCACGAGAAACAGGGGTCCCTAGCTACAAAACAAAAAATGTGTCGTTTTCACATAAGTTAAGGGGGTTGCATTTGACGCAGTAGCTAGAGCACTCGCCTCTCACCATGGCGATACGGGTTATATTCCCAGCAGTGTTAGTCCCCGGATTTTGATTTTCGGAATCGTGCCTGTCGGTATATTCAATTTTTTGTTTATGAAATGTCTTAAATAGCACCATTTAGCACCTTAAAACTAAATTTTTCCAGGGGAGGGCCTCCGGCCCCTACTCCCGGCCCTTCTTCGCCGCGGGGTGTGAACATAGCTTTATTTTGGGAATAACCCCCTCCAACCTAGATCCGCCACTGACCTATAGTCAGCGAGTTTTCTCGGGGATCTCATGTTTCCTATCCTCTTTCTTTTCGGCGCTGTTCCATACTCACATCATGTCACCTCTCACCTAGCGTTCAAGACCTAGATTTGGACCATCTTGGCAACCTGGTGACGGCTGTAAGGCTCATTAGAAGACAAACCTTTTGACCCCGATTTATTGCGCTCATTGCAGTCTTCAGCGTGGCTGGGGAGAATCACCGAGGCTATTGTTAACATTGTGCAACTGCTGACCCGACCTAACTGCACTGACCTCGCAGATAGTCGCTTCTAGCCTTGTCTTCCAGGCGAGGCTCTTGTCAAGCATAGTAGTATGTCCACAAGAATGTTCAAGTTTGTTATTAAAGCTTGTTTTGCCACATACTGCATGAGGTGATATTTTGTTGCAGCTGCTGGTGGACCAGGTGATGATCCTGGAGACGATGACGCCTCTAGACTTCATGGACTTCAGAAACTACTTGTCGCCGGCCTCCGGCTTCCAGTCCCTGCAGTTCCGCCTTCTGGAGAACAAGCTGGGCGTACGACAGGTGAGACGAGCTGGTACCTTTACAACATCCACTACATAGGATTCTGACATTAAGAGGAATCGTTACCACGACGCTTTCTGAGAAATCTTTGTTTCCGCATATACCCGTATCCCGTAGATAACGATTATGGGAATACTGAATTTTCCCACGAAAGATAAAACCTACATTTACCTTAGTCCTGTCATATTTCATTAAAGAGATAAAAAATAGTGAATATGACAAAAATTGTAGGGCTTCTTCCAGAAGATGGAGGAAAATACACAGGTAATAGAATCAGTTGTTCAATCTTTTGCCTTTTAACGCCTGCAATAATATCATATAGTTAAAGAATTAATAAACGTGCTTACAACGAGCAGGACCTGGAATCACGCGGGCTGTAAGGCTGACTTCTGTTCATTTACCTCGCGCGTCATCTCCTCTAAACCGCGAGGCACTCAACTGTAGTTTGTCTTCTCCTCGAGGACTTCTCTACAATGGGCCCGCCTACATGGCTGTTGGACAAAAATGCAGAAGGTTGGATAAACGCGTTTTGTTATTAGCTACATTTGTATAGGCCTAACTGTTCCCAAGGCGCATGTCTAAGAAAAGAAAACACATTTCAAAGGAGGGTTGTAGGAAACTTTCGTATCATTAAACGCGCGTTAAAATAACAGTTCCCGAGTCTTTCAACACAGTCAAAAGCAAAGTATTATTAACACATGTATGTACCAAACCCTTGTGTGTCCAAAACTATACGAAACCAACCAAGGGTTCCAAAATAACCTTTGCTGGAGATTTTACAACAGTACATAACGGGGCCGTTGCTGAAAGCCTCATCGTTCCAGTGGTTCGATGGAAACAGAGCGCCTCTTCAGAATTTTACACGTAGGTCTAAGAGCGATGAGGCACTTGGTTCTCGCGTCACTATCGCCACCTATACCTCGAGCTTCTAATGGGTTGTAATGTGCAGAGAAATTTATTTTTATTACAACACTATCCCACATGGCACCCATTGTGGCAATGTTCGAAAAGAAAATACATTTGAGACAAGGACGGAATAATTGTTGAGACACTATGTTCATTTCAAAAATAAAACAAAACTTTTCGAAGCCCTCTAACAAAGCTAAGTACGGTCTTTTCAGACTGCCGTACTTCTAAATGTACTATACGGATGTGGACGAAACTCGGATAAAATCGTGGACTGAAAATTGGTACAAACTTTCCACCCGTAAAATTATATGGTCACAGCTTAAAGTCCCATAGTAAAAACGGATCGGTGGGAACCTCGCACGCTAGTTCAGTGCTTGGCTCGTTGAGGCGATGCGGAATTTGCTACGCGCTTTAAGTCACCCTTATATCTCCGTCACTTCTGAGCCTGTAACGCGCAAAATCGCTCAAGGTAGACGGCACCTTAAGCGAGTCCCCGGCAGGGAGACTGGCCCCAGTTTAGCTCTTTGCGCTCAGAGTCGATGAGAAAAGTTGTGAGCAGGCAAGAGTAGGCCTAGTGCACACGCGCTCCTAGTCCTAGATTACACTCGTTATGTTCCGGTTACACAAAACTCAAAGCGCAGGTATATTGTTAAAGCAAATTGTAACCAATATCTTTATATACTTAGTTACTCAATTCTCTCTCATAAAATGAATACAGAATTTGTACGAATTTCACGGCGGGGTCGATACGGATTCTCGCATGTGAGAATCGTGCCTGACGATGCCTTCGGCTGGCGGGAATTCTCTAGAATGTCTCGTTTCTACCGCCCTTCATTCCGGCGCTGGTCCACATTCACCTCATATCAACCCTCACCAGCGCTGCAAACCTCGCAACTAAGCGCTGATCAAAATCTTTACAATTCACTTGAAAGTAATTGTTCTGTGTTTCTCGAACCCGTCTTTTTTAATTGTTCATTTGCTTATAACTGAAAATTCTGAAACAGTCACACACGAATAAAAATTTTGAACTTTCCCTGTAAAATTTGTGCGACTGAAATTTGGCACGTTGCAAAAGCAGTACTTAATTGTATTTCTGGCTGTTGTGTATTTTGTAAATCCTTTCCAGGAACTAAAAACGTATTCGTTTTCGCCCATTTATAGTCCTGAAAACTTGCCCCTTGGCAGGGCAGCCTTTCGAGATATTTCTGGCAGTAGTGGACTTCTCAAGCAACTAGAAGGGCAACCCTTCCATTTTCTGAAAACGCTTTTGTTTTACTTGTAAGTACGTTTACTGGATCTACCTACCTAACGTAAAGTGAACCAACCTAACCTAACGTATCTTAATCTAACGAAACCAAACCTCACGTAACCTAACCTAGCATAACCTAACCAACCTGAAAGACTGCCCTTCCAAGGGGCAACAATTCAGCTCCCCCGTAAAATTTATGTTAAGTACATTGTTTACGTTCTGGATAAAAAAAAGAAATGTGAATATTTATTTGAACCTTTTCTGAACACATGACACATCGTTGTAAGAAAATCGGAATGGCGTAGAAAAAAGTGATTGGGTGGTGGGAGGAGGAAGGTTTTTCCATGCTGCTGTATCTTAGAATATATTATTAACGTTTCCAAACTCGGTTAAAACAGAGGACTTATTTCATATTGAAATAATTCAAAATGCTAAATTAAATTGTTTACGGTGCTGTCAATACTTCACATAATATTTTTTTTTTATTTGCGTGTAGTCGTATTTGTATTTGTTTATAAATATTTAACCAGCATAAAATGCAGATAAATTACTGTTTTTTTCTTCGCAAATAAGTTTCTAAATTAATTACTATTGAGTAAGTACAGGGGCGTCATTTGGGGCTGCAGGGGGGGGGCAAATGCCCCCCCCCTGGATTTGGAAATTTTGTGTATAAATGTATTTTTTGTATTTTTAAAAGTAAATAATGCTAACTTAAGGACATAAAACTGAAGTTTTATTATTAAAGTATCTAATTTATACATGCTTAATTAATAAAAAAGATGCAACAAGGTCACTATCGTCAGAAAACAAAATCTTGCCCCCCCCCCCTGGAAAAACCTGAAATGACGCCCCTGAGTAAGTAGCACTCCCGCTGTGCATCCTTCTCGTAAATTCGGCATTGTTTTCTTCGGGCGCTGCGCTGTCTCCACGTCACTTCCAGTCGTTTCGTCTCTCGCTGCTTCCCTGATCCGTGGCCTCTCCAAACACCGGCCCCAACGCCCAACAATCACTGCACACTCGGCCACATTCCTTCGTATTTATTGAGAGTGCGGCCCCATCCAGATAGATAATTCAACACCGCGCAATACCGTTAAGACCATGATCCCCGCGATAGTTTTTTTTTTTTTTAACCACAAACGAGTGCAGGTAACAACAATTTGTTTGACAGTTTTGTTTTAAATAGTTTTCACTATGTTGTCTAGTATATTTTCGAGACAGTAAATACTATGGTTTTATCTAATAACAAAACGAATTTTTAAAATCTGCCAAACGCGCATTTGTGTCACATTCTCTCGTTTAAGCTTTAAAGAAATAATTTTCGCAAAAACAATATAAACATTACAAATTTCTTCACTTAAGGTAAATTTTTTATACAAAATGGATTTCGCTGTGTACTTTCAAAAGTTTTAGAATATGGCTCATAATACCTCATTTCAGTGTAAATTATTCCATTCAAGTAGATCAGTTGATTTTTTATATTCCTATGTTCCCATTATTGCAAATGTCTTACTTTGACATGTCGCGTTGGGAGACTACGAGAGCTAAAAATTTTCTCATTTTGTCGTACAAATATAAAATTATGAATTTGTGCCACATTAATACCCTCAAAGGGGGCGTTCCTAATTCAGATCCATACTAGTATACAATTCTTGGAGCACACACAAGGTCAAGTAACGGTCCAAAGTGTACCCACAGTAATGTCAGGTAACAGTCATGACGTGTCAGGGATAAGACTCCGATAGGAGAGGGGTGGGTTGAACAAGTGGTGGTCTCTCGTACGTACATGACCACAAAAATATTTATTGCAAGCAAGAAAAACTGCAAATGAAGGAAGAGTTGGACGTTGCTACTCAGCGTCCACAAAAAAATAATCGTAAGATCTTCACTTGAAGTCTTAGGGCGCATTAAGTCACGAGGTTCGACTGGGTAGTGCAAAATTTCACCTTAAGGCGTTAATAAAGTTAACACGAGTAGAATTTTCAATAATGCAATAAGGCACAAAACCCTGAATTATTCACAAACTTTAAGGCATAACCTGGTGCTCGATCAAACCTGAGAACGAGGCTGAGTAAACTTACCTAACCCCGTTAGGTTACGTAATGTAACTGCTTATAGTAAAATCTGTATGACGAAAATCCTGCACGCCAATTCAAAATACTATGGGTAAAGGTGGTCATCCTTTAGATTCGCCGCGCTGTTGTTAAATTTCAATCATTTGTATAGCAAAGCTGTACCTAATAATCAGTTGCCTACCCTCAATTGTGGATACATTAACTGCAAATTGACCGACTCAAAAATACAATTAACTTTGTGTCATTTGGTGAAGAAATCGCAACTTTTATCTTAACTGAATAGGTTTTAATACTTAACAATGTTTATATGTCTTTTTAATACGGCTGGTCCAATAGAAAAAAGTTTCAGTTCTGAAAACATCGCTGTTATTTACTTCGCCAGCCTGGTTCGTAAATACAGTGACAAAAGGTTTGATTTCGTTTTACGTCATTATTTCTACAAATACGTAAAGTTACACGGCTGCCACATACAGTCCTGAAGAAAACATAATCCTACCGAAACACTGCACGCTAATTTAGTGCTTCGCGCATGAAATGTAGTATTATTATACTCGATTATTCCGTCATTCCGTTTGAGTTTTATGTAATGAGAATAATCGCCGACGATCCTTGAAATGTCAGTTGTATCATGTCATCTTAACAATTGCGCTTATTATTTTATTGCCGATTATTCCACAGCTTATTGACATAGGATACTTCACTTGAGTAAAAAGAGAACGTCGAACTAGTCGCTTAAGTTTTTCAATGTCGTTACTGTCACGATTGACCTGTGAATTCCTCATCTCGACATACTGTTCGGAAGAGTATAAAGCTACATCGCAAAATTTCTCGACTTCTTCGCAAACATTTTATTACAATGCCATTCCCTGAGTACACTTGGGACGCACACCCTCTTTGACTGTTCACTCATGAGTGAGTCTACCAACAGTTTTACTTGTCTTCATGAACGACTGTTTGATCTTCATATCGGTCCATGCACCGCTCCAAAATATGTCCGTGAGTGCGAGATTTTGGTCAGCGCTCAACATCGAAATCTTTAGCGCTGGGAAGGGGTGACATGAAGTGAGTATGGAGCAGCGCCGGAATGAAAAGGCAGGGGAAACTGGAAATCACCGAGAAACCCCGCTGGCAAGCTGCATCGTCTGTCATGATTTCCACATGCGAAAGTCCGAAACCGACCCCGCCAGAAATCAAAATGGATAGCCTTGGTGAAAGGCGAATGGTCTAATCATTCGGCTACCACGGTCCTACAAAATTTGTCCGTAGGCCTACTTCTAATTGTCATGGGTACTTCAGTTGTGAAATATTCATATTTCTCGGAAGTCATTCTTTCCTTGCGGCTACACGTATCTTGTAATGTATTAACTCCTCTAAAAACACTGAAAATACAAATCACACACCAATTAGTTAAATCAAGTCTAACATACTGCGATACTATTTTATTCTTCATAAATCAGCAATGAAAATGCACTTTCGACTTTGTTTGCTCAATGTGGTAGTGCTAGTAGTAAATATACAAGGTGTATAAATTGTAATTCGAAATGAACATCTCAAAATTTGTACAAATGTCGAAAGTCTTAAACTTTGTTCAACTTTTCAAGCAACCCGGTGGCGTTCCACGCAGTATTTACTTCATTGTGTGAATTTCGCATCGCTTTTAGACGATAACGGTTGGGTTTACCGTAAAATTGACAAGGAAAAAAAATATTTTACATTTTTTCAGCTTAAATTTAATGTATACATATAGCTATTCTTCATAAAATTGAAAAAATAAAACAGATATTTAAAAAATACCCAATTTTTGCGTCAAGTTTTTAAACAAGGATGCAAGTGGCAAAAGTACTACGTTGCAAAGTGAAAATTTAAAAAAAAATTACACCTCAAAATCTATAAGCATGCAAAATATTAAAACCTCGAAAGTTTTCCAAGTAAAACTACTTAATGCCTGGACTATTTGACGACTGTACCAGTGTCGCCCATATATTTGCTGTCTCCAGCAGGTATGAAAGCATCAGGCGAGGACTTATGTTAAACTGTTATCTTGAATCATATAGCTCGCTTAGTTCAGTGACTACTTTTTATAAGCATTTTTTCCTTTGTGGAATCAATTGCAAGCCGACGCAGTTACAGCCAATAAAGTGCATTTTACTTGAAATTGTTAATTACTGTGAACGTATATCACTCAAGGACAGCAGCATGTTCCCGGGCAATGGTGGGTGGAGGGGGAGGGGGCTCGTATTTGTGAGTCGTGTATCAGACGTACATGAAATGAATTTGGAAGAAAGATTCCAGCGGACGTCCTGCTTCCTGACTTCTTCAACGTGATTCTGTGGTAAAGATAAAATCTAACTGAAACAGATCAGTTAAAATAATAAAGTTAATTTTACTGGCAGTATATTAGCATAAACTTTACACTGGTAGTAAATTTCAAACTCTGACGTTTATGATCACCTTGGGCTGTCTGCACTGAAATTGCGGTGTATCAATTGCAGCCCGCAAGGTCAGGCACGCTTTGCGGGTTACAACAACACATGATTCCACCGACAACTTGTATTCAACAGTTTTAACACAGTCTTCTAAATAAGACAGTTGACATAATAGTGTGAAAAATATAGGGTGGAATGAAAATGGCGGAAAAGCTCGCGGGTACAGGTAGCCAGACCTGGAGCTAGAACAAAAGGCACAGCAACCATCCCTCCATTATCAATAATAGGCGCGTATAACCAAAGTAATGTTATGTTGATGAACAAGTGAAGGGCGATAAATAAGCACCTACTTTCGGGTTGAATTCAGTTGCATGATGATACGTACGCAGAGTTGTACATCGCTAATTGGCGGTGGCCCACGAAAGAATGTCACCTAGCACGTGTTACTTGGGTTGTCTATCTCCTGACACTGTCATAAAGCTCCAACTTCGAGTGTTTGTACCGCAGTAACGGTGTGTCTGAGCGTGTTCCAACATGTGAACCGTTTTTGTTCTTTATGCCATTCCGGTTGTAAATTTACTACGACGGGTCGTTACAGGCGAGCCGGTAAAGAAATACATAATAACGGAAACGACTCCATGTTTCTGTCGTACGGGACCGGATGGTGGTCACACTTTTTCCCATTTATCATCGTGCATCTGAATTCAATCCAGAAGGTCGAAATTCCATTTGCAGTAGATGTTGATTTATCGTCACTTCACATGTTCATCAACGCAACCTTCACTGTGCTTGTCCGGACCTACTATTGATAACATAACGGTGATTGCTATAATCATTGTTCTTGACTTGTCTTTTTATCTGTAACCGCCAGCTTTTTCGCCATTTGCATTCCATCCTGTATATGCGATCGGTAACAGTGGTGGTTTGCCGTTGTGTGACAAGTACGCAATAGTTTTCTCTTTATTGTGTCTGATTGCGAACTTGTATCACTATGCAAAACGGATGTTAAACTCGTGCAAGATATCGACCTTGCTCGAGAAATTCATACCCAATATCGATA